>CAUYLG010035236.1:0-27947 GCA_963573385.1 Cacajao melanocephalus
CTTGTTTGTTATTTTCATCCCTTATTCCTTCCTGTCTCCATTGTTAAGCACAATTATTGGCATAAAAGAGGTTTTTAATACCCATTTTTAGACTACATTCTAGCCTGGGCAATAGAACAAGAATCCCGTTCTCTCTCCCTCTTTCTCTTCTTCTTTCTCTCTTAAATTCTTTTTTTTTCTTTCTTTCACTCTTTCTTTCTTTCCTCTCTTTTTCTTTCTTTCTAAAAATAAAAATTAAAAAATAAAAAATAAAAATAAATAAAAAAAAGAAATTACCGTGTGTCCTTCAGCACTGGGTGTTGCAAGTCAGATGCCTCCTCCCTTATCTTACCATGTTGCTGGTTCACACATTAATGAGTTAATTGAATCTATGACCCATGCTCACTATACAGAAAGTTAAGTTTTCAATATCTTGGAAATTATACCTTAACAAGGGGATTCTGAGAAGAGTGGAGCCTGAATGAACTCCCCTTCCTTCCCCGATCCCAATTCCAGGCTATTGCCTTTCCTAAGAAAGACCCGATTCCTGCAAAAATCACTGCTATGGGGGCTCCCTTCCTCTTGGAAAATTAACTTATAAGCAATAAAGGGGTAAGGGTCAAATGTGACCATTTCAGGGAAAAGTCAGGTTTTCTGGCTCCCTAGACCCTGCATGAGACTACTGAGCCTTCCTGACCTTTACTAAAGCAGAAACTTGGTAGCATGGGTTGTATTTCCCACCCACAAGTCTGAGAAAGTCCAGAAAGACCAGGGAACAGGAAACCTCCTGTGGATGCCTTGGCAGGAGGCTAACAGCCTCTCATGAACCACAGGTCCTCCGGGTCAGACACCCTTCCTTCCTCCTCATCTTTAAGGACACTCCTCAGCCAGATCTACACCCAAAGAGACAGATACCAAAAGATAACAGTTCAACAAATGGACCTCCAGAGGAGGATGAGGTAGAATAATCATGTCACACATTTACTGACTAGAACTGGAGCTTGAAAAGACAAATTAACATCTGCATTGGCAAAAAAAAAAAAAATAATAGTAAGCTTTAAGATACAAATACATCACACACAAAAAGAACTTCTGAAGCTTAAAACAAGAACCTCGAGCTTTGGCTGGGTGCAGTGGCTCAGACCTGTAATCCTAGCACTTTGAGAGACAGATGGGAGGATCACCTGAGGCCAGGAGTTCGAGACCAGCCTAACAGCATAAGAAGACCCTATCTCTTTTTCCATTTTTAAAAGAAAACAAAAAACTTCGAGCTTTAAAAAAAGAAACAGTAAATAAATTAAAGGAGAGGATATCTTGGTGAGCCCTGAATTAGAAACCTGGAAGATTAAGTATAAAAAGAAATCTTAAAGTGTAGAGAAAAAAGATAATGAGATAAAAGTAATATTGGAAAATATAAAAGATTTAGACGAAAGATCCAGGAGTCCTAACATGTAAAGAACAGAAGTTCTGGGTGGAGACAAAATAAGAGTAGGAAAAGAGGCAACAATTAAATACCTGCCAGAAGAAAAGTTTCCTGAACTGAGGAAGTACCTGAATAGCCTGTGCAGTCCATGGAGGCACAAGGACTGCCCGGTCACGAAATTACACACATAATAGAATGGAAGAAATATGAGGATATGCAAGAACTCAAAGGTAAGCCTGAAGATAAGGAACAGCATATGTGAACTAAAAGATGGTTGCTGCTTCACTTCTGCCCTCCAGATCTCCCACAACAACAACCTCTCTTATGTCCCACCCTAATGAGAAATTTATAGGTAAAGAAGTTGTTTGTAATGTAGTTCGTCCTAGCCAAATTCACATATTTAAAAACGACTATACCAGCTAAGGCTAAAAAAACAGAGCAGAATTTTTTTTTTTTGAGATGGAGTCTCGCTCTGTCACCAGGCTGGAGTGCAGTGGCACAATCTCAGCTCACTGAAACCTCCACCTTCCGAGTTCAAGCAATTCTCCTGCCTCAGCCTCTTGAGTAGCTGCGATTACAGGCACGCACCACCACATCCAGCTAATTTTTTGTATTTTTAGTTGAGATGGGGTTTCACCATGTTGGCCAGGATGGTCTCAATCTCCTGACCTCGTGATCTGCCCGCCTTGGCCTCCCAAAATGCTGGGATTACAGACGCGAGCCACTGCACCCAGCCAAGAACACAACAAAAAAGATTTTTTTAGTACCATTTCCTCTGGATGGCTTCCAGTCAATGCCTGAGCAAGGCAGTATTACAAAGGCTTAGCCACTGCAGCCCAATGGGGGAATTCTGCTAGTAGGCAATTGTTGCTCCAGAGCTCCCCCGTCAGGCTGGCAGAAGTAGTATTAAGAATTCATCCTGATGTGTCTGCTCCCCTGCCCAATCCTGTTTCTTCCCATTTTCTTTCACAAGTGTCACTCCACAATCAATCTTTTGTATTTCTAACTCTGGCTTAGCATCTGCATCTCAGAAATTCCAACCAGCATAAAATAATTTTAAAGCAACCACTATAACTATACTCAAGGACTGAAAATATGCTTCAAATAAATGAATAAATAGGAAATTTCAACAGATAAATAAAACTACAAAAAAGAATCAAATGAACATGCTAGAATTTAAAAATTCAACATCTGGATTTTTTAAAGTTCACTGGATAGGCTTAACAAGAGATGAGAGGTAACAGAGGTCAACAAACTTGGGAGATTGGTCAATAGAAATCTCCTGGCTGTGCTCACTTCAGCAGCACATATGCTAAAATTGGAACGATGCAGAGAAGATTAGCATGCCCCTGCACAAAGATGATATGCAAATTCGTGAAGCATTATAAAATAATTTTTAATTTTTTTAAAAAGGAACATCCTAGCTAAAGAATAGTAAAAGTAAAAAATGGTGAAATTTCAGTGACCTGTGGAGCAATATCAAAAGTTTTAACTTTGTATCATTGGAGTCCCTGAAGGCAACAAAAGATTGGGACAAAAAAAATTCGTGGGCTAGGTGCAGTGGCCTTACACCTGTATTCCCAGCACTTTATGAGGCCAAGGTGGGAAGATCACCTCAGGTCAGGAGTTTGAGACCAGCCTGACCAACATGGTGACACCGCATCTCTACTAAAAATATAAAAATTTAGCCGAGCATGGTGGCACATGCCTGTAATCCCAGCTACTTGGGAGGCTGAGGCAGGAGGATCTCTTGAACCCAGGAGGTAGAAGTTGCAGTGAGCCAAGATTATGCCACTGCACTCCAGCTTGGGCAACAAGAGCGAAACTCCATCTCAAAAAAAAAAAAAAAAAAAAAAAAAAAAAAAAAAAAAAGTTTTGCCAAGAAATAATGGTCAAATTTTTAGTGCAAGTTATAAATTTATAGATTCAAGAAATTCAACAAACCCCAAGCAGGAAAAAATACAAAGAAAACCACATATAGATACATCATACCAAACTGCTGAAAACCAAAGATAAAGAAAATATCATGATATCAGCCAGAGAAAATTTACACAATACATAATGGGAACAATGATTTGAATGACTTCTGAATTCACGTCAGAAATAATAGAGAACAAAACACAATAGAAAAACATCTTTAAGCCTAGGCAACATGGTAAAACCCCACCTCTACAGAAACAAATACAAAACTTAGCCAGCATGGTGGTGTGCACCTGTAGTCCCAGCTATCTGCGAGGCTGAGGCAGTAGGATCACTTGAGCCCAGGAAGTTGAGACTGCAGTAAGCCATGATCACACCACTGCACTCCAGCCTGGGTGACAAAGCGAGAACTTCTATCAAAAAAGAAAAACAATGTAAATTGTCAACCCAGAATTCTATATCCACTAAAATATACCTGAAAGTGAATGTATTGCTGTTTAACAATTACCACAACCTAGTAGTTTTTAAATATGCACATTATCTCGCAGTTTCTGTAAATTAGAAGTCAGAGCCAGGAATCTGTTCTCACCTAGAAGCTGAACTGACAATGAATCGTCTTCCAAGCTCACTCAGGTTAGTGGCAGAATTTACTTCTTTGAGGCTGCAAGACTGAGACCATGCTGAGCAACTAGATGTTGCCTGAAATTTCTTGCCTTGTGGGCTCAAATAACTTTTTGCAAGCCTCCATGCTCACGGCTAGCAGGTAAAAGAGACTCTAGAGCTACCAAGACAGTCTTTTATAATGTACCATATCATGGCAGTGGTAACCTATCACTTTTGCCATAATCTATTGATTAGAAGCAAGTCACAGGTCCCACCCACACTCAAGGAAAGGAGATTGATTACACAAGGATGTGAATACCAGAAAGTGGGGATTATTCAGGGTTGCTCAAGTTCTGTCCACGACAATAAAGATGAAATAAAAATATTTTCAAATGAATGAAAACTAAGAGGCTTCACTGCCAGCAGACCTGTACTACAAGGAACAATAAATGAAGTTCATCAAATGAAAGGAAGTGACACAGATGGAAACTTGTATCTTTAAGAAGAAGTGAAAATCCCTGGTGTTTTATGAAAAGGCCATCTATGCAAAGTGACACCCAAATACCGAAGGAGCCAAGAAGTCAAAGAATGAGGCTGATAAATCCAGTTTATCAGTAGGAACTCATAGACAGAAGCATAGTCTTGGGTGGCAGCAAGACAAATAGATCTCTGCACCGTTACTCCCCAGACCCAGGGCTTTTATCCCATAAGAAAAGGGTACACGTGCTCTATAGAGACAATTAAAGGCACCCTCCAGACAGGCAAGGGTACTATAGGCATCATAGCCGGTAATTTCTTCAATGACATCAAGATTGATCTGTTGTTACACTAGGAACAGTGAGTAAAGCAGAAATTTTGCAGGCATTCCCAGGACTGGGTTAAACAGAAGTCAACATGGAAGGTTAACATCCAGGATGGAGTCATTTCTGTCTCCATATCTGAAAATGTTAAACATGTTGGTGAGTGATACGGTTTGGGTCTGTGTCCCTGCCCAAATCTCATGTCAAATTATAATCCCCACTGTTGGAGGAGGGGCCTGGTTGGAGGTGACTGGATCATGGGGACAGACTTCCTCCTTGCTGTTCTCATGACTGTGAGTGAGTTCTCATGAGACCTGGTTGTTTGAAAGTGTATAGCACCTGCCCCTTCCCTCTCTTCCTCCTGCTCTGGTCATATAAGACCTGCCTCCTTCCTGTTCACCTTCCGCGGTAACTGTAAGTTTCCTGAGGTCTCCCCTGCCATGCTTCCTGTGAGCCAATTAAACCTGAGAGCCTGCAGAACTGTGAGCCAATTAAACCTCTTTTCTTTTTAAATTACCCAGCGTCCAGTAGTTCTTTTTAGAGTGTGACAATAGACTAATAGAATGAATATAAAATATTACATTCTCCTTAATTTCTAAATGCTTCTAACTCTTTAAAGTGAAAATTATAACATTGTATTGTGGGATTTTTAATGTATTTATATATAATATGTATGAAAATATAGCATAAATATTAGGGGTAAATTGATGTGTACGGTTGTAAGGCTCTTAAATTTTGTGTGAAGTGGTAAAATATTTAGATCTAAGTAGAATGTAGACTCTAAGTTAAGAATGAATATTGTAATTACTAAGCAACCACTTTAAAACATATAAAGAAGTGTAGCTAAAATGCCAATAAACAAATTGAAATGGAGTTCTAAAAATTTATTTTAACCCATAAGAAGGCAAAAAAGGATGAAGAAAGAAAAAATGTATATATGAAACAAACAAGTAATAAAATGGTAGACCTATATCAAATTATGTCCATGATTACATTATCTGTAAATGGACTAAACACTCCAACTAAAAAGCAGAGAATGTAGGATTAAAAAATAATAACAAGGAGAATCTGTATTCCAACTACAAGAGATATACTATAAATGTTACAATACAGATAACTGAAAGGAAATAGTTGAGAAAAGATAAATTATATAGCATCAAATCAGGGCATAAGAAAGCTAGAATAAAGGGTAGATGAATTTCAAATGGAGTAGACTTTAAGACAGAGATAAAAAGGAACACTTCATGATGACAAATGGTCCATTTTCATCAAGAGGACAAAAATCAGAATTGCATTTCTGATTTTCATGCTTCAAAATGCATGAAACAAAAATTGACAAAACCAGGACTCCCAATTCCAAAACCGCAGTGCAGAAGCAAGCTGATTTCACTCCTCACTCCCTACCCCTCACAGAAAACCAAAAACAAATACATAGCACCAAGATTATCACCAGCAATATGCCATAACTCAGATATGAGGATGAGACAGTTTCTGGGGCTACAGAGAAGTGGAAGAACTCTGAGCCAATCGTCAGAGGCTTGGACTTCCATATCCATAATGCTCTGCCCTCCAATCTATCCAGTACCAAACACATGAAAAACTTCCCCTTGACTCACAGCTTCTACACTGGAAAAAGTAGCATTCGATCTATTTCCCCACCATCCTGGGTTCTTTGGCAGGAGACCTGCCTCTGCCTCAAGTCACAGGAAGCATTGAAAGTGCCTAGAAAGAGAAATGTCCCTGAGGACAGTCAGTAACAAATGGGAAAGGTGAGACTTACTACCCCCAGCCTAGAAAACTATGCTCTGGACTTTGGCCAAAGGAGATGCAAAATCAGAGTGGCTGTTCATCAACACCACATGGGAGGAGGTTTGTTTCACAGGTTCCTGGTTCAGAAACCCCTGGAAAGCTTCCCAGGCTGCCAAGATATCCCTTTCGGAACCTCCCCCATTTGGGAACAGGCACCAATCTGATTTACCACAACTGAGGCAAACTTGAGCCTAAGGCGCTATCTAGTGCCAAAAAAGAGGCAGTGACATAGAGGGAAAAACAAAATAAACAGATTTAACAGGTAAATTAGAAAGACTCTTTAAGCAAATACATCCCCCAAAAAACCAAAATAAGCCAGACAGAGAAGACTAGAATAAATAATTAATCCTTCAATGCAAGATCAAGCAGAGAACCAAATCAAGAAGTCAGTCCCATTTACAACAGCTACAAAAACAATATTTAGGAATACATTTTATAAAGGAGGTAAAATATCTCTGTCTCTATTTTAAAAAACCATAAAACACTGATGAAAGAAATCATAGATGACACAAACAAATAGAAAAATAGCCCATGCTCATGGATTGGAAGAATCAGTATCATTACAATGAACATACTGCCCAAAGCAATTGACAGACTCAATGCAATTCCTATCAAAATACCACATCATTTTTCACAGAATTAGAATAAACAATGCTAAATTCATACAGATCCAAAAAAAGAGTCCAAATAGCCAAAGCAATCCTAAGCAAAAAATAACACTATCTGACTTTAAATTATACAACCAGTCTACAGTAACCAAACCAGCATGGTACTGGCATAAAAATAGACATATCGATCAATGGAACAAAAAAGAGAACCCAGAAATAAAGCCACATACCTACTGCCAACTGATCTTCAACAGAGTCAACAAAAATGTACACTGAGGAAAGTACATCTTATTCAAAAAATGGTGCTGGAAAAATTAGATTGTCATAAGCAGAAGAATGAAACTGGTCCCATATCTCTCAACAACAGACAAAAATTAAGACAGATAAAAGGCTTAAATGTAAGGCCTGAAACTGTAAAAATTCTAGCAGAAAATCTAGGGAAAATCTCTTCTGGACATTGGCCTAGTCAAAGAATTTATAACCAAGACCTCAAAAGCATATGCAACAAAAACAAAAACAGACAATGGAATTATATCAAACTAAAAACCTTTTGCACAGCAAAAGAAACAATCAACAGAGGCCAGGCATGGTGGCTCATGCCTGTAATCCCAGCACTTTGAGAGGCTGAGGCAGGCGGATCACAAGGTCAGGAGTTCCAGACCAGCATGGCCAACATAGTGAAACCCCGTCTCTACTAAAAATACAAAAATTAGCCAGGTGTGGTGGCACACACCTGCAGTCCCAGCTACTCAGGAGGCTGAGGCAGGAGAATGGCTTGAACCCAGGAGGTGGAGGTTGTAGTGAGCCCAGAACAAGCCTTTGCACTTAGCCTGAGTGACTGAGAGAGATGCCATCTCAATAAAAAAAAAAAAAAGAAAAAGAAAAAAGAAACAACCAATAGAATGGCCAGACAAACTACAGACTGGGAGAAATTATTTGCAAACTCTGCATCCAACAAAGGACTAATAACCAGAATCTACAAGGACCTCCAATAATTCAACAGCAACAAAAATGACCCCATTAAAAAGTGTGTGAAGGATATGAACAGATAGTTTTTAAAAGAAGACATACAGGTTGAGCACAGTGGCTCATGCCTGTAATCCCAGCACTTTGGGAGGCCAAGGTGAAAAGATCGCTTGAGTCCAGGAGTTCAAGACCAGCCTGAGTAACATAGCAAGACCTCATCTCTGTTAAAAAAAAAAAAAAACACAAAAATTTAAATTAGCCAGGTATGGTGGTGCATGCCTGCAGTCACAGCTACTCAGGAGACTGAAGTGAGAGGATGGCTTAAGCCCAGAAGGTTGCAGTGAGCTACGATCATGCCACTGCACTCCAGCCTGCAGCAACAGAGCAAGAGTTTAAGAAGAAGAAGAGGAAGAAGAAGAAGAAGGAGGAGGAGGAGGAGAAGAAAGAAGAAGGAGGAAGAAGAGGAGGAAGAAAGACAGAAGAAGAAGAAGAGGAGGAGGAGGGGAGGAGGAAGAAGAAAAAGGAGGAGGAGGAGGAAGAAGGAGGAGGAGGAGGAAGAGGAGACACAAATGGCCAACAAACACATTTTAAAATGCTCAGCATTAGGCCAGTGCAGTGGCCCTTGCCTGTAATCCTAGCACTTTGGAAAGCCAAGGCAGGTGGATCACTTGAGCTCAGGAGTTAGAGACCAGCCTGGGCAATGTGGCGAAACACCATCTGTACAGAAAAGTACAAAAATGAGCGGGGTGTTGTGACACGCCTCTGTAGTCCCAGCTACTTGAGAGGCCGAGATAGGAGGATCACTTGAGCCCGGGAGGTGGAGGTTGCAGTGAGCCAAGATCGTGCCACTGCACTCCAGCCTGGGTGGCAGAGGGAGACCTTGTCTCAAAAAGAAAAAATAAAGGTATAAACATGAACATAGAGAGTAGAATAATAGATAATGGAATCTCAGAAAGGTGGAAGGATGAGAAGGGGTAAGGGATGATAAATTACCTATTGGATACAATGTACATGATTTAGGTGATGGTTACACTAAAAGCTGAGACTTCACCACTATGCAATCTAGCCATGTCACAAAACTGTACTCATGCCCTCTAATTCTAGAAAAATAAAAAATTAAATTAAAAACAATGAATAGAAATATTCCATGTGCTGATGAAAAGAATGTATATTCTGCAGGCTGGGAATGGTGGCACACGCCTGTAATCCCGGCACTTTGGGAGGCCAAGTGCTGAGTCTTTGGTGAAGTCTCGGCTTTTAGTGTAACCATAACCCAAGTCATGTACACTGTACCCAATAGGTAATTTCTCATCCCTCACCCCCCTCCCACTCTCCCATTTTTCTGAGATTCCATTATCTATTATTCTATTCTCTATGCCCATGTGTACACGTCTTTTTGTTTTGTTTTATTTTGTTTTGTTTTGTTTTTGAGACAGGGTCTCCGTCTGTCACCCAGGCTGGAGTGCAGTGGCACGATCTTGGCTCACTGCAACCTCTGCCTCCTGGGCTCAAGTGATCCTCCCTTCTCAGCCTCCCAAGTAGCTGGGACTGCAGGGGCATACCACCACGTCCTGCTCATTCTTGTATTTTTTATCATTCAAGGTCAGGAGTTCAAGACCAGTATGGGTGACATGGCAAAACCCTGTCTCTATTGAAAATGCAAAAATTAGCTGAGGATATTGGCAAGTTCCTTTAATCCCAGCTACTCAGTGGCTGAGGCGTGAGAATTGCTTGAGACAGAGGTTGCAGTGAGTCAAGATTGCATCACTGCACTGCAGCCTGGGTGACAGAGTGAGACTCTATCTCTAAAAAAAAAAAAGAAAAAGAAAAAAAGTGTAAGAATGTGTATTCTGTAGAACTTGGATGAAATATTCTGTAAATATCAGTTCAGCCTATTTTGTCTAGCGTGTAGTTAAACTCCAATGTTTCTTTGTTGATTTCCTGTCGGGATATCCATTACTGAAAGTGAAGTGTTGATGTCCCCTACTATTATGTTACTGCCATATCTTCCTTTGGATCTATGAATATTTGGTTTATATACTTGGGAGCTCTGGTGTTTGGTATACAGATATTTATAATTATTATGTCCTCTTTCTGAATTGACCCCTTTATATGGTGACCTTCTTTGTCTCTTTTTACAGCCTTTGATTTGTAGTCTGTTTTACCTGATATAACCACAGCTATTCCAGCTCCTTTTTTTTTTTTTTTTTTGTTTGCAGCTGCATGGGTTATCTTTTTCCATCTCCTCACTTTCAGTTTATGTGTACCTATAGGTGAAGTAGGTTTTCTGTAAGCAGAATATAGGCAGGAGGATCACTTACACCAAGGAGTTTGAGGCTGCCATGAGCTATGACTGTACAACTGCACTCCAGCCTGAGCAACAGAGTAAAACCCTTCCTGTCTGACAAAAATTAAAAAATAAAATAAGAGCAGAAATAAACAAAATAGAAAATAAACAGTAGAAGAAAATTAACAAAGCCAAAAATTGGCTTTTTTGAAAAGATCAGTAGAATGAATAAACTCAGGCATAGTGGCCCATGCCAGTAATCCCAGCACTTTGGAAGACCAAGGCAGGAGGATCACTTGAGCCCAGAACCCAGAAGTTCAAGACCAGCCTGGGCAACGTGGCAGTACCTTGTCATTACAAAAGTAGCTGGGTGTGGTGGATGCACTCTTATGGTCCCAGCTTCTTAGGACGCAAAGGTAGAAGATCACTTGAGCCCAGGAG
Source organism: Cacajao melanocephalus (assembly GCA_963573385.1). NCBI lineage: Eukaryota > Metazoa > Chordata > Mammalia > Primates > Pitheciidae > Cacajao > Cacajao melanocephalus. The sequence goes on from CAUYLG010035236.1 coordinate 10,837, forward strand.
ATCAAGGCCGCATTCTTCCTTAAGAATTATAGATTCTTAAGGAATCTATAAAACATCTGCTAGAATCTATAAACATCTGCTGGATCACAACACTGCACTCTGGGTGACAAAGCAAGACCCTGTCTCAAAAAATAAACTTCTAGCTCGGCTAACCAAGAAAAGAACGTTGGGAATGAAAAAGAAAACAGTCTTACAAGTCCCATAGACATTTAAAGAATAATAATAGCATAATATAAATAACTTTATGCTGAAAATATATTTAGAAAACGTAGGTAAAATAAATTGCTGGGAAGCACAGCTTACCAAAAGTTATATAAAATAAAATAGAAAATCTAAATAACCATATATCTCGTGAGAAATTGAATTCATAATTCTGAAACTTCCCACACACACACACACACACACAAAACTTCCCACAAAGAAAATTCCATGTGGTTTCACCAGTAAGTTTTCTTAAGGAGGAATTGAGGCCTGGTGTGGTGGCTCACACCTGTAATCCCAGCACTTTGGGAGGCCAAGGCAGGTGGATCACCTGAGGTCGGGAGTTCAAGATCAGCCTGGCTAACATGGTGAAACCTTGTCTCTACTAAAAATACAAAAATTAGCCAAGCATGGTGGCAAGTGCCTGTAATCCCAGCTGCTCGGGAGGCTGAGGCAGGAGAATTGCTTGTACCCAGGAGACAGCGGTTGCAGTGGGCCAAGATTGCACCATTTCACTCCAGCCTTGGCGACAGAGTGAGACTGGATCTCACAAAAAATAAAAAGAAGAAGAAGAATTGACACACACACTTACAAACTCACAAAATGGAAATAACACTTAACAACTCATCTTATAAGACCAGCAGAATCCCAATGACAAACCTAACAAAGAAATCACACACACACACACACACACATTCCAGACCAATATTCTTTTTGAACATTAATGCAAAATTCCTTCACAAGAGATCACAAATAGAATCCAGCAATATTAATTAAAAAAAAAAAGAAACATGACCAACTTGGATGTATCTCAGGAATCCAAGGTAGACTTAACTCATTAAAAGCCAAGCAATGTAATCAACCATATTAACAGACTTTAAAAAATGACTCATTGAAATAAAGTAGGAAAACCATTTTTTTAAATCAACAGCCATTTATTCAAAAACAAAACAAAACAAAAATAACTTTCAGCAAAACCAGAATTAAAAGGGAACTTCTGTAATCTAATTAATGACATCTTCAGAAAGCCTACAGTTAACATTATACTTAGTATAATGTTTAATTGAAAACATTATATGTTTAATTGAAAATGTTTAATTGAAAATTTTTTTTCAATTAAGACATGATCTGGCTCTGTCACCCAGGCTGGAGTGCAGTGGTGCAATCACAGCTCACTGCAGCCTCAACCTCCTAGGCTAGAGTGATCCTCCCACCTCTGCCTCCCAAGTAGCTAGAACCTTAGGCATGTGCCACCACACCCAGTTAATTTTTTTACTTTTTTGTAGAGATAGGGTTTCGTTATTTTGTCCAGGCTGGTCTCAAACTCCTGGGCTCAACTAATCCTCCCACCTGGGCCTCCAAAAGTGCTGGGATTACAGGCGTGAGCCACCGCGCCCAACAGTAGTTGAATATTGAATCGTTTCCCTCTAAGATTGAGAAGAAGGCAAGAATGTCCCTTTTTACCATTTCTGTTCAGCATGGTATCACAGAGTCAATCCAGTGAGATAAGACAAGTAAGGAAGTAAATGGCATTGGGATTGGAAAAAAAAGAAGTAGAATTGTCTTTATTCAGAAATGAAATGAATGTTTACATAGAAAATCTTAAGGAATCTATAAAACATCTGCTGGAACTAATAAGTAAACTAGCAAACTTGTAGACACAAAGACAGTACACCAAAATCAATTGTATTTTTATGTTCTGGCAGTGAAACATTAGAAAATGAAACTAGAAAAACAATTTTATTTACTGGAATGTCAAAAAATATGAACTACTTAGGAATAAATTTAACAAGAGATATTGTCTTTGCATTTAAAACCTCTTCATTAAAAACGTCTACATTTAAAACCACACAATCTTACTGAGAGAAATTTTTAAAGAGGTGAATAAACGGAGAGATAAACCAAATGCTTTGATTGGAATATTCAATGCTTTTAAGACATCAATTAGCCCCAAAATTGATCCAATCTGACCATTTTATGGAATTTGACAAACTCATTCCAAAATTTATATAAAAATACAAAGACCTGGAAGGCTCTAAAGCAATCTTGAAAAAGAAAGATAAATTTGGATGACTAATAGAACTAGATTTAAAGACTTATGATGAAGCTACAGTAATCAAGGCATTGTGGTACTGTTATAAGGATAGATAAATAGATCAATGGAATAGAACAGAGAATCCAGATGTAGATCCTCATTTATAGGGTGATTTTTTTTTTTTTTTTGACGAAAACACCAAAGCAATCCAATAAAGAGAGGAAATGTTTTTAGGCTGGGTGCAGTGGCTCACCCCTGTAATCCCAGCACTTTGGGAAGCCGAGGCTGGGAGATCATTTGAGGTCAGGAGTTTGAGAACAGCCTGGCCAAAATGATGAAACCACCGTCTCTACTAAAAATACAAAAATTAGCCGGGCATGGTGGCAGGCACCTGTAGTCCCAGCTATACAGAAAGCTAAGGCAGGAAAATCAATTAAACCCGAGAGACAGAAATTATAGTGAGCCAAGATCACACCACTGTACTCCAGCTAGGGCAAGACAGCAAGATTCCCTCAGAAAGAAAAGAGAAGAGGGGAGGGAGGGGAGGGGAGGGGAGGGAATGGTTTTAACAAATGGTTCTGAGAAAACGGGAGATTCAATATGAAAAAAAAAAAGGGGTCATACCACCCTGAAAGTGCCCGATCTCGTCTGATCTTGGAAGCTAAACAGGGTCAGGCCTGGTTAGTACTTGGACTGGAGATCGCCTGGGAATACTGGGTGCTATAGGCTTTAAATTAAAAAAAAAAAAAAAAATTGACCCTCCATCTAGAAGAAAAGATAGGAAACTTCCTTCTCAACTTGGAGACCAGGCTTCTTAGACAGCGCTGAGAAAGCAATAACCATAAAAGAAAAAGTACATAGTCATTTTATCAAAATGTAAAACTTCAGTTTGTCAAAAGACATCCTTTTTTTTTTTTTTTTGAGATGGAGTTTTGCTGTTGTTGCCCAGGCTGGCGTGCAATGGCACCATCTCGGCTCACCACAACCTCTGCCTCCCAGGTTCAAGTGATTCTCCTGACTCAGCCTCCCGAGTAGCTGGGATTATAGGCATGCGACATCACACCCGGCTAATTTTGTATTTTTAGTAGAGACGGGGTTTCTCCATGTTGATCAGGCTGGTGTCGAACTCTCGACCTCAGGTGATTCGCCCACCTGGGCCTCCCAAAGTGCTAGGATTACAGGCATGAGCCACCGCGCCAGTGAAAAGACATCTTTAAGAAAGTGAATAGGCCGGGCACGGTGGCTCACACCTGTAATCCCAGCATTTTGAGAGGCCAAGGGAAGTGGATCACCTGAGGTCAGGAGGTCAAGACCAGCCTGGCCAATATGGTGAAACCCCATCTCTACAAAAAAAAAAAATAGCTGGGAGTGGCAGTGGGCACCTGTAATCCCAGCTACTCAGGAGGCTGAGTCAGGAGAATAGCTTGAACCTGGGAGGTGGAGGTTGCAGTGAGCCGAGATGGGGCCATTGTTCTCCAGCCTGGGCGACAAGAGCAAAACTGTCTCAAAAGAAAAGAAAAGGAATATGCCATTCTCAGACTGAGAAAAAAATTCACAAAACATACAGATCTGACAAATTGTCAGTATTCAGAATATATTTAAACACACACACTTCGATAACTCGTTTAAAGAAATTTAAAAAAAAAAAACAAAAACAGGAAGAGTGGTGTTAGCAAAATGACTGCCTGCAGACCCTGCTGTCCATCCTCCCACAAGACAGGACCAAGGCGAGGAATACACAGAGGAGATTTGCGGAGTGTGGAGAGAGAGGGCTGGAGTCCGCGCAGAAGTGGAGACGCAGCTGCGGTGACTGGAAGGCCGGAGAACTGGACCTCCAGCATGAAGGCACCTGCCTCTGCAGCCCCGCCTTCCCCATCCGGATGGGATCTGCCCAGAGTCTGAAAGGACGTCTCACTGCAGGGGAAAAAGTAAGCAAAAGAACCTCCTCAACCCCCACATTGCAACCACGAACACCTTCAGTCCTCACTACTGGAGAGTCCCAGAGTCCCTGAGAGCCCTGAGCCCAGTGCCGAGAGCTGCCGGAGTTCACACAGCCGCACTGCCCTGGGTCCCGAGCACAGTGCACGCTCCCCACCCCCATCGGTCCCTTGAGCCCAGCGACTGCAGCACAGCCCCATCTTGAGACTGGAGCCATTTCTAGAGTGCACCCTGCTCTGGGGGCCAGGAGCCACTACTCCTCTCCAGCACCGGGCTTCGGCCTTCCACACCACCCGAGGGGCTGCTGACGCCAGTGCAGGAACATAGAGCCTGGGGCCCGGATTGGCTGGGACTCTGGTCCTGCACAGCAGGGAAACCAACTCCTAAGGCCCTTGCTGCCAGCTGCCAGCGGGAGGAACAGTCTGGAAGTCCTGCCCTTGAGCCAGCCAAATGGCTGCATGCCCAAGAGGGAGAGGCCCTTGAGCCTCAAAACAGCTGAAACACTCCTGGGCTGGCAGAGTGGCTATGCACCTGTGCCCACGGCCTGAGAAACAATCTGCAAAGCCCATTCCCCTGCAGACGAGCCGCTGGCCTGCTCAATGGCTCTGCACCGGCAGTGAAGGCCTGAAAACATCCCTGCAGGTGTTATAAGCACAATTTCCATGCTGCAAAAGAAACAGCACTGGAAGATAAGTCCTCTCAGCAAGGCAGTTTACTTCCATAGAAGGGTGCAGTGTACAGATGGAACAATGGCGGCCACATGCTTGGACAAGGGGGGAAGGGGTACTTATGCCTGACAGGGGTCGTCCCTACTGCTGTGTCATCCCCTATTGGCTAAGACCGTACAAGCTTGACTAATCGCGATTGGCTATTTTAAAAAGAGCAGGGGTCCGAGCTGCAGTGGCAGGATGGGTGTTTTGGTGGGAAGGATGGTTACAGGCAGGTCAGAGTAGGTAACCAGGGGTGATCAGGTGACCAGGATGAGTCAGGATGGAGTAGGAGGAGGGGGAACAGTTATGTACTACTGATTAGAACCGGTGGAAACGGCTGTTTACTGGAATTACAAGGAAGTTAAATTTTAAAATAGAGATTTAAAGAATAATTTAGCTGGACATGCTGACATACTGATTCTTTGAAGAGAAACTTGGGGTTCGCTATAACACAGGCGACCCCTGGCAGACATACCCCCAAGCCAGCTAAGCAACTGTGCCCCCATGCCCTGCAACTGAGAAACAACCCTTCAGGTGACCCCTGATGGACAAAACCCCAGGCTAGCCAAACAGCCACGAGCCCACATCCCAGGCCTGAGAAACAGCCTCGTGGGCTTTTCCCAGCATGGATGCCCAGGCCAGCCAAGCAACCATGTGACCGCATCCACATCCAAGAAACAGCTATATGGGCAACCCCTGGTGGGCAAGTAGCCTTGTGCCTGCATCCCAGCACTGAGAAACAGCCCCACAGTCTGCCCCTGGCAAGCATGCCCCCAAGCCTGCGGAGCAGCTGTTTGCCTGTGTCCTGGGCCGGACAAACAGCCCCGCAGACTGCTCCTGGCAGGCACAGCCCCAGGCCAGCCATGCAACCACATGCACATGTTCCCAGCTAGAGTAATAGCCTCCTAGCGCCAACCCCATCCTCAAGTTTGCCAACACACCATGTGCATGCTATGAGCCTCTGACCTGAGAAACAGCCTGGCAAGCCAACCCCCGATAAAGCCAAACCACTGCCGCCACAGCCTCTCTCAGCCTAAGCCACTGAGACACTTCAAAATGTCACTAGAGTGGATTACAGCTGAAGAAACTACATGGAAACTACAATACTTTTTATTTTATTTTATTTTATTTTTGAGATAGAGTCTTGCTCTGTTGCCCAGGCTGGAGTGCAGTGGCGCAATCTCGGCTCACTGCAACCTCTGCCTCCCATGTTCAGTCAATTCTCCCGCCTCAGCCTCCCAAGTAGCTGGGACTACAGGAACCTGCCACCATGCCAGCTAATTTTTGTAGGAAACTACAATACTGCATCTGCCTAAAACCAAAGCCAATACTCTCCACCAAACCAACACCCTATGTATACTTTTTGTAAGTATTGTGACTTTATAATACACAGATAATGTTTAACTTTCCCCACCCCAATCATTTTTTTTCTCATATATTTCAAGGCCTTTCTTTCACAATGATCCTTCCATATAAACTTTTTTTGAGACAGAGTTTCACTCTTGTTGTCCAGGCTGGAGTGCAATGGCACAATCTTGGCTCACCACAACCCCTGCCTCCCAGGTTCCAGCGATTCTCCTGCCTCAGCCTCCCAAATAGCTGGTATTACAGGCACCTGCCACCACACCCAGCTAATTTTGTAATTCTGTAGAGATGGGGTTTCTCCATGTTGGTCAGGCTGGTTCCAACTCCCTACCTCAGGTGATCTACCTGGCTCAGCCTCCCAAAGTGCTGAAATTACAGGTATGAGCCACCTCACCACCTCGCCAAGCTTTTTTTTTTTTTTTTTTGAGACAAGGTCTTGCTCTGTTGCCCAGCCTGCAGTGCAGTGGCACAATCTCAGCTCACTGCAGCTTTGAACTCCTAGGTCCAAGCAATTCTCTCACCTCAGCCTCCTGAGTAGCTGGGACTACAGGCACATGATGCCACCATACCTGCCTAATTTTTTTTAATTTCAATAGTTTTGGGGGTACAGGTGGTTTTTGGTTAGATGGATGAGTTATTTAGCAGTGGATGTTGAGATTTTAGCGCACTTGTCACCCAAACTGTGTACACCATACACAACATGTAGTCTTTTATCCTTCACCTACCTCCCAGTCTCCCCCACTGAGTCCCCAGACTCCATTATATCACTCTGTATGTCTTTGCATCCATAGCTTAGCTCCCACTTATAAGTAAGAACATACAGTATTTGGTTTTCCATTTCTGAGTTATTTCACTTTGAATAATGGCCCCCAGCTCCATCCAAGTTGCTGCAAAATGCATTATTTTGTTCCTTTTCATATCTGAGTGGTATTTTATGGTGTATATATCACATTTTCTTTATCTACTCCTTCCTCCATGGGCACTTAGGTTGGTTCCACATCTTTGCTATTGAAAATTGTTCTGCTATAAACATGTATGCATGTGTCTTTTTCATATAATGACTTATTTTCCTTTACACCGCATCTATATTAATAACACTTTTCCTACAAAACCTACTCCCTAAAATTGGAAGAAGTGATTTTTCCACCAAAGGCATAGATATCACTGTAGAGACACATCAAATATGAAAAACCAAGGACTCATGGCATCTCCAAAGGAACACAGTAGTTCTCCAGTAACAGTCCCCAGTAATAAGGAAATATTAAAAATGTCAGAAAAATAATTTAAAATAATAATCTTAAGGAAATTCAATGAGATACAATAGAATACATATATATGATTCAAGCAGCTCAAGAACACAATTCATGGTTTGAATGAGAAATTCAACAAAGAGATACATATCATAAAAAAGAACCTAACAGAAATTGTACAGCTGAAGAAGTCAATGAATGAAATACAAAAATATATTTGAGACCTTCAACAACACACTAGACCAAACAGAAGAAATAAGTTCTGAACTTGAAGACAGGTCATTTGAAATAACACAGGCAGACCAAAAGAAAGAAACAAACAAACAAATGAATGAACAAAAGAGAGAGAGAGAAAGAGAGGAAAGGCAGAAAGGAAGGAAGGAAGGAAAGAAGGGAGGGAGGGAGAAAGGGAGGAAGGAGGGGGAGGGGGGGAAGGCAAAAGAGGGATAGGGAGAGAGAAAAAAAGAAAAGAGAGAGAAGGAAAGAAAGAAAAATGAAGAAGAGAAAGAGAGAGAAAGAGAGAAAAGAAAGGAAAGAAGAAGGAAGGAAGGAAGGAAGGAAAGAAAGACAGAGGGAGGGAGGGAGGGAGAGAAAGAAAGGAAAGGAGAAGAGAAGAGAAGAATTAAAAAGTGGCTGGGTGCTGTGGCTCACACCCATAATCCAACATTTTGGGAGGCCAAGGCAGGAGGATCACCTGAGACCAGGAGGTCAAGGCTGGTGAGCCACAGTCATGCCACTGCATTCCAGCCTGGACAACAGAGCAAGACTTTGTCTCAAGGAAAAAAAAATGAAGAAAACCTATACAACTTATGTGACACTATTAAACAAAGAAATATTCACATTATGGGCATTCCAGAAGGAGAAGAGAAGGGAAAATTTTAGAAAGCATTGTTAATGAAATAATAGCTGAAAACCCAGGTCTTGGGAAAAAGATGGACTTCCAGGTCCAGGAAGATCAAATAACCCCAAATAGATTCGACTCAAACAAGTCTTCTCTGAGGCACATTATATTCAAATTGTCAAAAGTCAAAAACAAAGAAATAATTCTAAAAGCAGCAAGAGAAAAGCATTAAGTCACATATAAAGGAATCTCTATTAGACTAAGAGTGGATTTCTCAGCAGAAATCTTATAGGCAATGAGAGAATGGGATGATATATTTAAAGTGTGGAAAGAAGGCTAGGCATGGTTGCTCACACCTGTAATTCCAGTGCTTTACAAGGCCAAAGGGAGTAGATTACTTGAGCCCATGAGTTCAAGAGCAGCCTGGGCAACATAGCAAGACTCTATCTCTACAAAAGATAGAAAAATTAGCCAGGCATGATGGTACACACCTGTAGTCCCAGCTACTCAGGAGGCTGAGGTGGGATGATGCCCTGAGCCTGAGTAAGCTGAGGCTGCAGTGAGCTGTGATCACACTGCTGCACTCAGCCTGGGTGACAGAGTGAGACTCTGTCTCAAAAAAAAAAAGTAGTGAAGAAAAAAACTACCAAACCAGAATATTATATCTAGCAAAGCTATCCTTCAAAAATGAAGGAAAAATAAAAACTTTCACACACAAGCAAAAAACTGATAGGCCTTGCAAGAAATACTCACAGGAGTCTTACATCTGGAAGTTCAAAGACAACAGGCATCATCACGAAAGCATGTAAAACTATAAAACCCATTAGTAGAGCTGATACACAAAGGAGAAAGAAAAAATCATCAAACCTTATCAACCAAACAATGTAAAACAACTCAAACACAAAAATAATGAGAGGAAGTAAGGAACAAACGATATATAAAATAACAATAAAACAATCAAGAAAATAACAGGAAATAGTCTTCACCTATCAATGATAACTTCAAATGTAAACAAACTAAATTCCCCCCATTTAAAAGATATAGACCTAAGAATGAATTTAAAAAAAAAAAAAAACAAGACCAACTACATATTACCTATAAGAATCTCACCTCATCTGTAAAGACACACATAGGCTGAAAGTGAAGAGATGAAAAAAGGCATTCCAAGCAAACCAAAACCAAAAGCAAGCATGAGTAGCTATACTTAGGGTTTGGCTGTGTCCCCTCAAATCTCATCTTGAATTGTAACTCCCACAATTCTCACATGTTGTGGGAAGAACCTAATGGGAGATAATTGAATCATGGAGGCGGGTCTTTCCTATACTGTTCTTGTGATAGTGAGTAAGTGTCATGAGGTCTGATCGTTTTAAAAATGGGAGTTTCCATGCACAAGCTCTCTCTTTGCCTGATGGCATCCATGTAAGATGTGAGTTGCTCCTCCTTACCTTCCGCAATGATTGTGAGGCTTCCCCAGCCACGTGGAACCGTACGTCCATTAAACCTCTTTCTTTCATAAATTGCCCAGGCTTGGGTATGTCTTTATCAGCAGCGTGAAAACAGACTAATGTAATTTATGTCAAACAAAACAGACTTCAAGTTAAAAGCTGTAAAAGGAGACAAGAAAATTATATAAAAATAAAGGGATTAATTCAGCAAGAGAATATATGTAAATATATATGCTATGCACCCAACACCAAGAGCACCCAGATATAGAAGGCAAGTATTATTAGATCTAAAGGGAGAAATAGACCTCAGTACAATAATAGCTGGGGACTTCAATGCCCCATTGTCAGCATTGACCAGATCATATGGGCAGAAAATCAACAAAGAAACATCTAATTTAAAATGCATCACAGGCTAGTCATGGTGGTTCAAGCCTGTAATCCCAGCACTTTGGGAGGCTGAGGCTGGCAGATCACTTGAGGTCAAGAGTTTGAGACCAGCCTGGCCAACATGGTAAAACCTCGTCTCTACAAAAAATACAAAAATTAGCCAGGCATAGTGACATACACCTGTAGTCCCAGCTACTTGGGAGGCTGAGGTGGGAGAATCGCTTGAAACCAGGAGGTGGAGGTTGCAGTGAGCTGAGGTTGCACCACTGCACTCCAGCCTAGGTGACAGAGTGAGACTCTGCCTCAAAAATAAAAATAAAATAAAGAAAAAGTAAATAAACTGCACCACAGACCAAATGGACTTAACAGACATTTCACCCAACAGATGAAGAATACGCATTCTTTTTATCAGCACATGGAACATTCTCCATGATTGACCATACATTAGGACATAAAACAAGTCTCCAAAAAATTTTTAAACTGAAATTGTACTAAGTATTTTATCTGAACACAATGAAATAAAACTAGAAATCAATAATGAGAGGAACATTTAAAACCATACAAATGAATGGAAATCAAACAACACGTTCCTGAATGACCAATGGGTGATGACAGAAATTAATAATGAAACTTAATAGGTCAGGCACAATGGCTTACACCTGTAATCTTAGCACTCTGAGAGGCCAAGGCAGGAGGATTCCTTGAGCCCAGGAGTATGAGACCAGCCTCGGCAACATGGTGAAATCCTGTCTCTACCAAAAATACAAAAATTAGCCACTTGGGCCCAGGAAGCAGAGGTTGCAGTATGCCGAGATTGTGCCACTGCACTCCAGCCTGGGTAACAGAGTGTGACCCTGTCCACCCTCCACCCCCACCCCCGACAAAAAGGGGGAAATCATGTCCATCACAGCAACATGGATGGAACTGGAGGATTTTATATTAATTGAAATAAGCCAGGAACAGAAATTTAAACACTGCATATTCACACTAATGTGGAAGCTTTAAAAAAAAAAAAAAAAAAAAAAAAAAGTTGGCTGGGCACAGTGGCTCACACCTGCTGTAATCCCAGCACTTTGGGAGGTCGAGGCAGGTGGATCACGAGGTCAGGAGTTCAAGACCAACCTGGCCAAGATGGTGAAACCCAGTCTCTACTAAAAATACAAAAATTAGCTGGGCATGGTGGTGCATGCCTGTAATCCCAGCTGCTTGGGAGGCTGAAGCAGAGAACTGTTTGAACCCGGGAGATGGCAGTGAGCCAAGATTTGGCCACTGTGCTCCAGCCTGGGCAACAGAGTGAGACTCAGTCTCAAAAAAAAAAAAAAAAGTTGATCTCATAGAAGCAAAAAGTAGAACAGAGAATACTCAAGACTGGAAAGAATGGGTGAAGGTGGTTTAGGGAAAAATTTGTTAAAGGATACAAAATTACAGCTAGATAGGAGGAATAAGTTCTAATGCCCTACAGCACTGTAAGATGACTATAATCAGCAATAATACCTTATAGAGTTTCACACAGCTAGGAGGAGAATAGTGAATGTTCCCAACACAAAGAAATGACAAACGTTTGAGATGACAGATGTGCTAATTACCCTGATCTGATCACTATATATCATATGTATCACAACACTGCTATGTACCCATATATAGGTACAATTATTATGTGTCACTTTAAAAAATGTTTCTAACTGTTTTCCTCTATGAGCTGCTTAGCTCTACAGAAATACACCAAGGGTCTTCAATCTAACCTAACTGGGAAGGGGAACAGGGAACAGGAGACAGGGAGAAGAAAAGGTCCGATGAAGCTCATCTTCCCATCATTTAGCACCCAGAGGAAGAGCAGCAGACTGCTGGTTATGCCTCTTCTTTTTGTTACTGATTCTATTGGCCAAATCGGGTACACACAGGTATCAGCGTTGCTGCTTTTCTTCTGAGCCTTGCAGGAAAGTCAGATGTCTGTCTCAAACTGAGCATCATCCCAACTGCGTGTTCCCTGTCATGATAGTTGGTCAAGTTGTTTACTTCTACTTAGGAGACTCCTGTTGAGGTGCCAGGGCTAGTGACTCCTGGGATACTGGGCAGATGGCAGGGCTCTGTCTGAGCCACGGGAGAATTGCAATGATCCAGCAGACACTTTTGATCATAAATTATTCAAGATCCCTGGGGTGTGGTGAAGAGCATCCCCTGGGCGTGGTGCAATGGTCATGAGGTAGCTGCACAAGTCGCTGATGGGCACAGTGCGGGTGGGGATGGCACAACACCAGCTGGGCTGGTGACCGCTGCCGGCAGACAAGGACACTGCTCTGGGCACAGGCACTCCGCTTCATCCGGAGGGCAGGCTGTGGCGGCTGCAGAGCTGGGCTGCTCTAGCCCCTCGGGCGGGAGGAAGGCTAAAAATATTTTGCATTTTTTATGTGGCTTTTTGTTGTTGTTGTTGTTGTTGTTGTTGTGTGTTTTTTTGACACAGGATCTTACTCTGTTGCCCAGGCTGGAGTGCAGTAGCATGATCTGGGCTCACTGCAGCCTCTACTTCTTGGGCTCAAGCAATCCTCACACCTCAGCCTCCCAGGCAGTTGGGACTACAGGTGTGCACCACCACACCTGGCTAATTTTTCTATTTTTTGTAGAGACAGGGTTTCACCATGTTGCCCAGGCTGGTCTTGAACTCCTGGGCTCAAGCAACCCTCTCACCTTGGCCTCCCGAAGTGTTGGGATTATAGGTGTGAGCCACCATGCCCAGCCTGGTCTTTTTAAATTTTATTTTGTTTCATTAATCTTCTTTTTAGGCTGAGTGCAGTGGCTCACACCTGTAATCCCAGCACTTTGGGAAGCCGAGGTGCACGGATCACCTGAGGTCAGGAGTTGGAAACCAGCCTGGCCAACATGGTGAAATCCTGTCTCTACTAAAAATACAAAAATTAGCCAGGCATGGTGGCAGGTGCCTGTAATCCCAGCTACTCAGGAGGCTGAGGCAGGAGAATCGCTTGAGCACAGGAGGTGGACGTTACAGTGAGCCGAGATCACACCACTCCCCTCCAGCGTGGGTGGCAGAGTGAGACCCCATCTCAAAAAAGACCAGCCCATTAAAAATGAGTAAAAGACCCTAACAAACACTTGACACAAGAAAATGTGGAAATGGCGCATAGGCACATGAAAAAGGCTTCATTCTGCATTAGTCACCAGGGAAAAGCAAATTAAAATCACGTTGAGATACCTCTAATATTTACCAAATGACTACATTTAAAAACTAACAACATCAATTACTGTTAAGAATGTAGTGTAACTAGAACTCACACATTGTGGAGGGGAGTGTAAAATGGTACAATCACTTTAGGAAAAAAATCTGTCAGTGTCATAAAACTAAACACACGCCTGTCCTGCGACCTGCAATTCTACTCCAAGATATTTACTCAAGAGGAAGGAAAACATGCCCACAAAAAGGCTAGCATGCAAGTGTTCATAGCAGCTTTATTCATAATAATCAAAAGCCAAAAACAGATCTGAAGAATGGATAAACACACTGTGGTGTATTCATAAAACACAATGCGGCAGAGCACCAAAAAGCCACAGACAATGTGAATAAACCTCAAAAACATTACACAGACTGAAAGAGTCTTACTAAAAAGCATATACAGCCAGGCACGGTGGCTCACGCCTGTAATCCCAGCACTTTGGGAGGCCAAGGCAGGTGGATCACATGAGGTCAGGAGTTCAAGACCAGCCTGGCCAACATGGCAAAACACTGTCTCCACTAAAAATGCAAAAATTAGCCAGGCATGGTAATGTGTGCCTGTAATCCCAGCTACTTAGGAGGCTGAGGCAGAAGAATTGCTTGAACCCGGGAGGTGGAGGTTGCAGTGAGCCAAGATCCCGCCATTGTACTCCAGCCTGAGCAACAGAGCAAGACTCTGTCTCAAAAAAAAAAAAAAAAAAAAAAAAAAAAAAAAAACGCATATACACATATACACTATAGGATTTCATTTATATGAAATTCTAGAATAGCAAAATTAATATACCATGAAAAAATCAGAACAGTGGTTGTTTTGGGAAGCGGGGTAGGGATCGACTGGGGAGAGGCTTGAGAGAACTTTCTGGAATTGATGTTACTGTCCTATAACTTAACTGCGATTTGGGACACATAAGTGTTTGCCTTTGCCCAAGCTTGTTGAAAACTACACGTCAAGATTTGTGCACTTTATATAAATTATATCTGAAAGATACCTGTAAACAAATATTGAACTGAAGTTATGCATGTCAAGGTGTTTAGAGGCGGAATAAGCTGATGTCTACAACTTACTTTGAAATGTGACAAAAAATAAGATGGACTGATAAGTGAAAAGATGAATGAGTAGAAAATGGATAGGTGATTAAGCAAAGACAGCGAAGTGATACGTGTATCAGTGTTAAAATGTACGATTCTTTCAACTTCTCCATATATTTGAAAATTTCTGTAATAAAATTATAGGGGAAAATAGATATACACTCTTCAACCCAGAAATTTTACTCCTGGGAATTGATCCCATAGAAATAAAAGTATTTGTCTATAATAACACGTGTAAGAACATTTATTGCAATGCTGTTCCTAGTGACCAAGAACTGAAAGCAAAGTGCATATCCATCAAATGGGGTTCACCTGAGTACAGCATGGCATGTCTACACCATGGGCTATAACATGGTCACTAAAAGGAATAAGGCAGAGCCTCTCCAGAGAGAGTTTAAAGCGAACAGTTGAGGGAGAAAAACAAGAGTGAATAATCTAATCCTATTTTTGTAAAACAATCACACACACCACACATACATTCTCTTGCTCTCGTTCTCTCTCTCTGGATAGAATTATATATATATATATATATATATATATTTTATTTCTTTCTTTTAAATGGCTGGGCATGGTGGCTCACACCTGTAATCTGAGCATTGGGAGGCCGAGGCAGGCACATCACCTGAGGTCAGGAGTTCAAGACCAGCCTTGCCAACATGGCAAAACCCCTTCTCTACTAAAAATACAAAAATTAGCCAGATATGGTGGTGCGCACCTGTAATCCCAGCTACTGGAGAGGTTGAGACAGGAGAATCGCTTGAACGCAGGAGATGGAGGTTGTAGTGAGCCAAGATTGCAGTAAGCCGAGATCGCCGGATTGCCAAGATTGCCGAGATTGCGCCACTGTACTCCAGCCTGGGCTACAGAATGAGACTGTCTTAAAAAAAAAAAAAAATGGAAGAGCATAGATTGTTAACACAGCTTATGGGTAAAGGCAAAAAATAAAGGGTTGAGTGCTCTTATGGGGATAAAGAGGAATATCCATGATTTTAAAAACAGCATGTATATCATCTCCTTTAAGTTAAATTTTCTGGCCAGACACACCCAGGAGTTTCAGGGCAGCCTGGGCAACATAGTGAGACCCTAGTCTCTACCAAAAAAATTAGCTTGGTGTGGTGGTGCGTGCCTCTAGTCCTCGCTACCTGGGAGGCTGAGATGGGAGGATGGCTTGAGCCCAGGAGTTTGAGGGCTGTGATTGCACCACTGCCCTCCAGCCTGGGCAACAGAGCAAGACTCCATCTCCAAAATCCTCCCTTCGATCAACTTCCATGGCGCACTGCTCCCTACTCCTGCCTCTGTGATTGTCACTCCTTAGTCCTCTTTCCATCCTCCTCATCATCTTCCTGTGGATTCTGTCCTCAAAACTTTTCTTTTCTCAATTAATTACCATCTAGATGCTAATGCCTCCCAAGCGGCTATCTTGAACTCCAACCAAACATCTCTAAGTGGATGTCCCACAGGTCATGAGAATCAGCATGGCCAAAACTAATCTCATCATCTTTCCCCCAAAAGCTACTGCTGCTTCTCCTGCAGTCCAATCTCAGAGAATGTCAGCATCCCCACCCGCCATTTGCTAAAGCCATAATCTTGGATATCATTACTCTCTCCTCTGCCCACATCCAATCACCCACCAAGTGCTATTAGTTCTATTTCCTGAGCCTCTATCCATCCATCCTCTTGTCTGCCTCTCCCTTGCCCCTGCTTTGATTCCGGCACTATGACATCTCTTCTAAATGACTGAAGCAGCCTGTTCACTCATCTTTCTGTCCACTGCCCCCACTTATCTCCCATAGATGCCAGAGGGATCTTTCCAAACCACAAATCTGACCTCATCACTTCCCTGTTTAAACCTCTTCGAGGATTTCCCATTACTCTTAAGATCAAGGTCAAACTCTTTTTTTAAAAAAATTATTTATTTTTTATGTATTTTTTTTTTAGACAGGTACTCCCTCTGTCACACAGACTGGAGTGCACTGGTGCTATCACAGCTCACTGCAGCCTCCATCTCCGGGGATCAAGCAATCCTTCCGCCTCAGCCTCCTGAGTAGCTGGAACCACCAGTGCAGGCCACCCCCCACCCGCAGCTAATGTTCTGTTTTGTTTTTAGCAGGGATGAGGTTTCACTGTGTTGCCCAGGCTGGTCTCAAACTCCTGGCCTAAAGCAATCCTCCCATCTCAGCCTACCAAGGTGCTAGGATGACAGCTGTGACCCACTGCACCCGGCCAAGATCAAACCCTGAAACATGATGTATTGGTTTAAGGATATGCTCAGCCTCCCCCAGCACTGCCATCTCCAGCCCCTGGCCTCTCTCTGGCACATATCTGAGAAGCAAGAACGTGGCTGTGGGCCATCTTCAAGGGCTAAGGGCGCTGGAACATTTGGCAGAGGTGAGGATGCCTTCCCCTTTTCAGCAAACTACTTGCCAGGTGGCTGAAGAAGTGAGAGGGCTGAGGCTGCTTCCCCCAGGGTGATGGCCTTCCATCTCCCACTTATCCCTCTGACTCTGTCATTCTCAAGAGTTTGGGGCAATGAGCTGGTTGGAGGTGACTGACCACAGAGAAGAAAAGCCTAGAGTGGGGATAAAGCCCATTTTTGTTTTCTTTTTTCTTTTTCTTTTTTTTTT
>CAUYLG010035238.1:0-31661 GCA_963573385.1 Cacajao melanocephalus
CATGGATGAACCTGGAAACCATCATTCTCAGCAAACTGACACAAGAACAGAAAATCAAACACCACATGTTCTCACTCATAGGCGGGTGTTGAACAATGAGAACACATGGACACAGGGAGGGGAGCATCACACACTGGGGTCTGTCGGGGGGAACCAGGGGAGGGACAGCAGGGGGTGGGGAGTTGGGGAGGGATAACATGGGGAGAAATGCCAGATATTGGTGATGGGGAGGAAGGCAGCAAACCACACTGCCACGTGTGTACCTATGCAACAATCCTGCATGTTCTTCACATGTACCCCAAAACCTAAAATGCAATAAAATATATATTTTAAAAAAAGAAAGAAAAAGTATTGTTTTTTATGTTTAAATCTTTAGACTGTCTGTCATTTGTCCTGGTATAAGAGGTGAAGCATAGATCCAACTTAATTTTTTTCTCCAGAGCTCTAGCCAATAATTCCTACCCCATTTGCTGATTGAATGAATTGCTAATCTCTTTTCCACTGATTGAAAAGCCACCTTTATCATATTCTCAATTCTCACAAATATTTAGATATATTTCTGAACTGTTCTGTTCCACTCATCTGTGTGACTACTCACAAATTATTACCACACTGTTTTAATTGCAGTAGATGTGTAAATTTTGATATCCAGTAGTCTCCCTCTATCACTATTTTTAATATAAACTTTAGAATCAGTTTATGTAAATTTTTTTCAATTCTATTGATATTTTTACTGAAGATCACATTAGACTTATGAGGAGTGATATTTCTATGATACTGCATATTTCTTTTTTTTTTTTTTTTTTTTTGATACAGAGTCTTGCTCTGTTGCCCATGCTATAGGGCAGTGGCGCCATCTCAGCTCCCTGCAACCTCCGCCTCCCACGTTCAAGCGATTCTCCTGCCTCAACCTCCTGAGTAGCTGGGCTACAAGGCACATGCCACCACCCTCGCTAATTTTTTGTATTTTTAGTAGAGATGGGGTTTCACCGTGTCAGCAAGGATGGTCTTGATCTTCTGACCTTGGGATCCACCCACCTTGGCCTCCCAAAGTGCTGGAATTACAGGTGTGAGCCACCGCACCAGGCCTGATGCTGCATAATTCTATGCAGGAACGTGATGTATCTTCCTATTTGTTTGGGTCTTGTTTAATCTCTCATTAGCATTTTAGCATTTCCTACAAATAATATTTGTGTTTATTCCTAAGTATGTTATCATTTATGTTTTGTGCTGTTATTATAAAATGGGTCTTTTCTTCCCTTATAGCTTGAAATTGGACATTGTATATATAAAAGCTATTGATTTCTGAAAATTAATTTATTAAATTCTTAGTTTGTAAGGTCTGGTTAGTCTTCTTTAGTTCCTAAGTAAAAAGCTCAGTATCATCTGAAAATTATAATTTTCTCATCTCATTTCTGTATCTTTAATTTCTTTCACTTGTCTAATTGTTTCACCTAAGTCCTACAGAACATTTTTAAATAATAGGGATAATTAGTGGACATCTTTTTCTTGTTCCTGACTTTAATGAAATTGCTTCTGGTATTCTCAATTAAGCACAATGCAGGCTTTGGATTGAGACAAATATATTTTATCATATTAAGGAAACACCCAGCTATTCCTAATATTAAATGATCCTTGTATTCCTGAAATAAGCCTCATTTAGTCATGGTAAATTACTCTTTCATCTAGACCCCGCCTGACTGGGTTCAAATCCTGGCACCATTACTTCTTAGGTTTTTGTGTTCAGGCATAATACTTCACATCTTTGTGACTCATCTTCCTTATCTCTTAAATGGGGATGATAAGAATATCTACTTATTAGGTTGTTGTGAAAAATCAACTGACTATATGGAAAGTTGAGCGTCTTTTCATATGTTCGAGAGACATCTGCATTTTCTCCGTGAACTGTCTGCTCATATCTCTTCCACACTGGTCTACAGGAAATTCCTTTTATGTTATTTATAAATTAGGAATATTAGCCCTTAATCTGTGATGTAAGTTGCTTCTGGGTTATCACTTCTATTTTAGTTTGCTTACTGTACATATGCATGCGAGTTTTTTTAAAACATAGTCAAATATATCTCTTACTGCATCTAAATTTTTAGTAGTATTTAGTGTGGAAGAGTATATTATTGGTCCCAAAACTTTTCCATTCCCTATATCCCCATCCTTTGCCATGTGGATTTACATTCCCTTCTACCAAAGGAGTGGAGTATATTTTCGTACCGGTCTGAAAAGATGAGAGACACCAGGAGCAGAGGTCGCCCCACTGAGTTCAGTGGCATTATCATGCAACATCTAACCCAGGTTAAAAAGCAAGGGTCCACAGTCTTTTTTAAGTAAGAGTTCAGATAGTAAATATTTTAGAGTTTGCAACCACATAAAGTCTCTGTTCCACGGTCTCCTTTTTTATTGAACAATTTAAAGGTGGAAAAAACAACAAAACAAAACACCATTCTTAGCTTGCAGCAGCCCAAAATAGGCCATGGGTCAGTCAGATTTGGGCTACAGGCCATGCGGCTTGTTGACCCCTGTCACAGAGGAATTTTTTTTTCTAGTACTTCGAGAGTTTAAATTGTACAATTAAATTTCTCATCAATTTGAAAATTATCCTGGCATTGTGTGAGAAACAGATCCATTTTTTCCTGTATGGCTATATATTTATATGTAGCTATATAACTATATCCAGTTAACACTATTCATTTTTATAATCCATCTTTTCCCCCACTGACTTAGGGCACCACCTTTATTGTATCCTGAATTTTCATATGCAGTTGGGTCTGCTTCTGAATTTTCTATTTTGTTCCACTGATCTATGCCATGCACCTATACCACACATTCAGAGTTGAAGCTTTATGTTTTATTATGTAGTAGGAGCAGCCCTCCTCCTACCAAGTGCTCTCTTTCAGGGTTTCCTTGGGCTGGTTTTGTTCATTTGTTCTTCCAAATGAACTTTACAATCAATATGTCAAGCTTCAGAAGAAAAACTGACGGCATTTTGGGGATCACATAAAATCTTTCCGCAAAGAGTACACAGTCCCAGATTTTAAACTATTTACTAGATTTGTTTAATGTTAAGGACTAATCAAACTTTCTATTTCTCCTGATTGGGTTTTGATAAACCCTTTTCTCTAGGAATTTTGTCTAAACTTTCAAATTTATTGGCTAAAGTTGTTCATATTCATAACTTTATCTGTGAGAGTTGATACCTGGATTGAAGGTTCATTCCTCCTGAGAGAATCTGTGGTTGCTTCGAATAGTTATCTGGGGTTACAATTGACTTGGGTCTACTGTAAATTAAATTTCCTTGTGTAGTATTTTGCACCATACAAGTAGTATAAATCTAAGCCACAACACTCTATAAGGGACAACTTGTTGAACATTTTTAGGTGGTGGAAGAGGAACACCTTTTCCTCCACCCAGGGCCAAGGTCAAGAGAGGCAAGTTTCCTTGCTGTTATTTCTGCTTGGTGGCTTGTTTACCTTTACACAGTAAGGGTAGCGCTTAGAGGGTGGCCACTTTGTAGGAAATCTCAGATTAAACCTCCTGCCTTGAGCAGGCCCTGCTTTACCTCCTGCACCCATCTCAGTCAGCACAACAGAGGCTCAGGGTAATCAGGGCTTAGTAGATATCTTTGAGGTAAAAGATGGGTTTTGTCTTACTTGCTTTCCCAGGTTTAAGCTTTCATGTCATTTTTTACTTCTATAGATTTTTTTCATATCTTGTCATTCTTCTGGGCATTTAGAAAAAAATTTTTTTTTTAATTCTAGAGGAGCAATAATAAAACTAACTCCAAAAGTAAAAAAATCTATAAGGATGCTCAGTACCTGAGTGACAGGTCAGCATCTCGCAATATATCCAGGTAACAAACCTGCACATATACCCCTAAAATCTAAAATAAAAGTCAAAAAAGAAAAAGAAAAAAAAAAAAAACCTTTCACACGCATTTCATGGCTTTAGGGTTTCGATTATATTAAGCTAAGGAGATAAAGACTGAGTGACCTTTGGCTGCAAAACAAAAAGAATTTGTTACTGACTGCTATGGTAAAATGTTTGTGTCCCCACAAACACGTGGAAATCCGAACCCCCAAAGTGTTGGTATTGGAGACAAGGCCTTTGGGAAGTCATTAGATTAGGAGGGTGGAGTCCTGGAGATCGGTATTTATATCCTTATAAAAGAAACCCCAGAGAGATAGCTAGTCCCCTTCACCATGTGAGGCCATAACTAGAAGGTGCCATCTATGAACCAGAAGGTAAGCCCACACCAGACACTGAATATGCCAGCACCTTGATCTTGGACTTACCAGGCTGTGGAACCATAAGAAATAAATTTCTGTTGTTTATTTAAAAAAAAAAATTCAGTAAGGTAGCAAGATATATTACAAAATCAGTAGCTTTTATATAGAGAGCAATAACCAGTTAGAAGACATAATGGCAGAGGAAATCTCATTTACTAGCAAATAAATATTTAGGGATAAGCTTAGCAAGAAATGCACAAAACTATACAAGAATAATTTTAAAACACTGCTGCAAAGACACAAAAATAGACTTGAATAAATGCAAATACAGCCCCTGTTCTTGGATAGGATGACTTCACATTTTAAAGATGTTCGTTCTCCCTAAACCAGTTTATGTCATATAATATCAATAAAATACCAATGTACCTTCAAAAATGAATTTAGACAAGTAGGTATTACAATTCATATGGAAAAACAAACATGTATGAATAGCCAGGAGCACAATGAATAGGAAAAATTTTAAGGGGGACTAGCCTTGCCAGTCACTAGAACATACTATAAAGTCTCTATAATTAAAATAGTGTGGTACCATGCACAAGTAGACCAGTGGAACAGAATAGAAAACCCAGAAAAACCCAAGTACATAAGCATCCTGGATTGAATACTGAATCAGAAAAACAACATTACTGGGAAAACCGCTATGATTCAAATAAAGTATATAGTTAATAGAATCGTACCAATGTCAATTTTCTAGTTTCAATAATTATACCATTGGTATGTAAGTTAACATTAGGAGAAGCTGAGAGAAGGGCACACAGGAAATCTCTTGTTGCAGCTTTTGTTAAGTCTAATCTAAAACTATTTTTTTTAAGGTTTTTGATCAAGAGCCCCTGAGAATGTGGAGAGGGGGCTCTGTGTCACACTAACATGGAACACCAGAGGGAATAAATTACCACTGGTCACATTCCCTGAGCTGGCCTCGCTTTATCTCTGGCTGACTGGCTTTTGCTTAGATTCTATAAAATACATGTCTTTACAATAAAATCCATTCCATGCTTTAAAAACTACAATAAAAAATTAGTATTACAAAAAAGTTTTTTGTTAATCTTCCAAATGCATTTCACTGTTTTCACTGGTTGGGTCCTTTAAGGTATTTAGTCTGTCACAGTAATTGAAATAGCACTTACTTCATTTCTTCTATGACAATTGTTATATTAGATTTCTTTCTTTTGAAGTCATTTTTTGGCAAATTATACCTTCCTAAAAAATCATCCATTTAGTCTAAATTTTTAAATTGTTTGCATAGAGTTGAGCAAAGTATATTTTATGGCTCTTATTTATTCAGTATCTGGTAATTCTTATTTTGTGTTTGCCTTCTTGTCATAATGTTAGCTAAAATGTTACATATTTTATTACATATTTTAAAAATTAACTCTTTGTCTCCCTATTTTTCTAACTTTTTATTCTTTCAGTCTGCTTTTTAAAAATTCCTTTTCCTAATATTTTGAGTTATACAATATTTATCTTATTTTTTTAGTACACAAATTTTAGGGCTATACATTTTCCTCTGAGCACTGCTTTATTTTTATCTCAGAGGAATAAGTTTATATTTTAGGTATGAAATAATGCTTTTTCAATGCTTTGCATTTCCTAATCAACCCAAGAATAGTTGAAGAGCTTAAAAACATTTTGGATTGCAGATGAGTAGTGTTTTCTGGCTTTAATTTATTACATTTTTATCAGCAAATGCCATCTGTTGTTTTTTTCTCTGTTCTGAAACTTATGTTTTCTGCACACTCTAACATACAGTCAAATGGGGAAATGTTTCATGGATACTTTAAAGTATAGTTACCATTTTTAGGGTAAAGTCTAAGATGTATCAACTAGATCTTCCGTATCTTATTTAAATCATGCTATTTTCTAGTTTTTTATCTACTTGATCTGTCATGAACTGACAGAGTTGAATTAAAATATCCAACTAACATTGTATTTCTGTTTCTTCTTGTGTCTCCTACGGTTTCCAATACATAAATGGTTTTCCATTATTTGGCACACAGATATCTAGAAACATTATATCTCGTGAGTCACACCCTTTAGCATTATGTAGTGTTTTTCTTTTTCTTTCAATTCTTTCTCCCTAAGTTCAACCTTGCCTGATATGCAGACTACAACTCATTTTCTTGTTTGTGTTTGCCTAGTTTACTTCTGCTCAACCTTTCTGAATCTTATAACATGCAATTAGCGTTTGCTGACATTTTGGCCTTTTATTTACAGGTAAATTTACTTTTATTAATATGACAGGTATGTTTATTCCTACTCCATGGTTTTAGAAATCTTTCATTTTTGTGATTTGTTTGGTTGTGTATACATGTTTTTCTCATAATTAGCAGTCTGAATTTTTCTTCTAGTAATAATCTCTTTAATCATATTTTCATATGATAACCATAATCCTTTATTTCTTCTTAAGTCAATATATCTTAATTTTTGAAAAATATTTTTCATTGCTCACAGTAGAGAATTAAGATATATTGACTTACAAAGAAATAAAGGATTATGTCCTCCCTATACTATTTTAATAATGAGACATAAAAGTCAGTTTCTTATTTCTAGGTACAAAAGCTAGACTACATCACCCAATTTAAAATGCTGATCAGTCAGTCAGAGACTGTTCAGGAAAAATGTTGGCCCAAAACACACAATTATTTCATGTTTATGCAGTTTCAAAAGGTTTAGCTAACTTTATTTATAGCACAGTATTAATGAGACCAAAGTCATGGGATCAGAACTTAGCGTGAGCCAGTGGATTGGTTTCATCCCATGAGCACTTTCTATAGGCTTAAAATATCAAAGATTGCCAAGGTGTTCAGTCCAAAAGGTGTACATAGATGAACACAAATTTATCGTCAGTACTGAGAAAGCCCAAAAAACTTAACTGGTAGTTGAACAACTTTGTTACTGAAAAACAGTACAAGGAACTAAGACCATCACATTATGCATTAAACTCTACTAAGTCAGTGGTTCAAGGGGATAACCTCAGACTGGTATCATGCTAGAACATGTAACGGAATCAGTCAGTCATGATTCCAAATAAAGTGTCACTTCCAATTCAGTTTAACCTAGTTTTAATATGTCAGTAGCTCCTATCAACAGGTAGGCCTAGCTGTATTTCCCAGGGAAGGTGATCAAGGCAATGCAAACCTGTTCACATCTCAGTTCCAGCTTTGTATGCACAATAGGCCAGTTGCAGCAGGGTTTCCATGAACACAGGCTGAGCTTAGCAGAGGAGGAATACCGTAATAGCTCTCCAACTCAACAAGTAAGCCAGTGTACACAGGACCCTTCACTTCCTGTCTCCTGCCTTCCTCTCCCTGCTCCTCTATAAGCTTTACATGTGGACCACACCAAAACACTTGCAGTGCTCTGAACAAACCATGCTCTTACCCTTGGAGGGCTTCATCCACTCTGCTTAACTCCTGCTCATCCTTCAGAACTTCTTTCAGTGTTTTTTGACTTCTTCCACTGCCCAGTTTGAGTTAAAGTACCCTGCTCCTTGCTGCCAAAATACCCTTTCTTATCTCACTCTACATAGTAATGCTGTTCTTGTCTCTTCCTCAGAAGACCATGGACATCATGAGAGCAAGAACGCCTTTCTTCTCTGTATACCCAGCTCCTAGCAGAGTGCTTGGCATAAAATGTGTTCTATACACATCTACAGATGAAGGGACATTTCTATAAGCCAAGGTTGCTAAGGCAGCTTTTGCTAATAGTCAAAGAAATGTTTACCAAGATATGGAAAACAGTATATCACTACCATTAACATCTCTTAACATATATCCTCCTCGCTTAGGAAGCCGTTGTGCCTTGGTACACAAAGGACAATACCTTTTTATTGCCATAGGTTTGCAAGATTTCATTGACCTTTCTCTTGCTCTGGTCACTCTCAAAAACAAAACGGTTGTTTTAAGAGGATGTCACAGAAACTGGCTATCTCCGTTCAATGATGTAGGCACAGAGAAGGGATGAGCCCATTCACAGTTGCCTGGTAGAGAAACAGCCCACCAGGAGAAACGATAAAGACGTCTCATCAGACACTGACCCAGGGTCCAGTGGCCCACAACTTACGCATACATACATGCCCTCCAATACTTCAGTTTGTAAAAAGGGGCGGCAGAGGTATTAGTTGGGAACACTCTAACATCAAGCAGACTTGAATCTGAATCTTGACTGACACTTAATAATTCTGTGACTTGACCAAGTTTTTCTATAACTGTAAGCATCTTTCATTGTTTTTAAATGGAGATAAAAGTACCTACCTTAGATCTGTTGAATAAGTGAGATGTTTTTTCCAAATGGCAGATCACTAAGTAAATATTTGCCATTATTGTTATTAGGGACTCTGGACAGGGGCCTAATACTTTCAAGGAGAGTGTAGCTAAGGAGCTCAGGAGCATCCTGCTTTAGGGCAGTTACCCTCTTCCCTAAGAAGTCCTTGAGGAGAACTTGGCTTAATCAGTGTTCAGTAAATGTGTAGTGAATCAGTGACTGGGGGAATGGCTCTGGTGGACCTTTGTTATTCTTGTTGGCTGCCCAAGCATCTGAAGTACCTTCCCATGTATGAGGAATTTATTCATCCCTAATAGCAGCTCAGCTTTCCAGATAACCTCATTCTGACTTCCTACGGCTAGGACACAGGCATATGACTACTAATCAGATCTACCTACCCCATATTTTGAATCAGAAACTAGTGGTTCAAAGACGTCAGGAACACACAGGGTTGCTTCTAATGAAAGTGGAACCCCTATATCCAGTTCCAGGGGCAGCATGCAATGATGACAGTAGACGGGGAAATCAAGTTACACTGTATTAATAGGGCTAGTGCTCATGCCCCAATAAAAAGTTCTTTGATAAAGATCAACCTGAAGCTCAAGGCCAAAAAGGGATGAGGAAGCCAAACTGAAATCTTATCAGCGGCAAAAAGCCACAGGCTGAAGACAGCATTAGGTAGAGGAGCCTCTTTTGGGCACAGGCCTCCTTTCCAGTCCAAGACCCTGAAAAGGAGAAAGCCGCAGAGGGACCACAGTCCAAGCTATCTTAAAACAGCCATTCATAAGTAAACAGGAGTGATCCACCTTAGAATCTCACTAATCTCATTAGCAATTCCTCCTACCTCAGTGGGCTTGGAGGAGGAACAAGGGAGGTGAGAGAGGGATCACAGACCTTTAGTATGCTTTCCTAGAAGCCTGCAGTGATGAACGAATATGAATGCTTCACTCTAATCCGTGCTTTTAAGTTAGTGCATTAAAGTGGTATGGCAAAGGAACTCACTGACATACAGGTGTTCACTGAAGTAACGGAGGTGGTGGCAGAGGCCGACATCCAGTCTGTGCTAGACTGACGTACCAACCTAGAGAAACTGAGAAAGAGCAAAGTAGTGGGAGAAAAATCAGAAAAGTCAGGTCAGGAAAGGGAGCATTCCAAAGAAGCAAGTGGTTAGATAGCATCAGTCTCATAAAAATCAACCTAAGGGCTAAATTTTGGCAGAAGTCAATGGTGAACCCAGCAAGAACAGTTTTAACAGCGACAAGGGTAGCAGTTTCAGAGTGGTGGTTCTCCGCCTCAGCTGTACTTTTTTTTAAAGACTGAAGCCTGTTCCCACTTTCCCATGCTGATTTAATTGGTCTGTGGTCCAGTCCTGGAATTAGGACTTTTTTTTTTTTTTGAGATGGAATTTTGCTCTGCCACCAGGCTGGAGTGCAGTGGCACAACCTCAGCTCACTGCAACCTCCACTTCCTGGGCTCAAGCAATTCTCCTGCCTCAGCCTCCAGAGTAGCTGGGACTACAGGCGCGTGCCACCATGCCCAGCTACTTTTTGCATTTTTAGTAGAGACAGGGTTTCACCATGTTCTCCGGGATGGTCTCAATCTCTTGACCTCGTGATCTGCCCACCTTGCCCTCCCAAAGTGCTGGGATTACAGGTGTGAGCCACTACGCCAGCCCAGGAATTAGGACTTATTAAAGCTGCCCAGCTGATCCTACTGTGTAGCAGGGTTAAAAACTATTGCTTCAGTGGATTGCAGAATGGACAGAGTGCAGGTAAGGGCAGTATACTTTAGTGGCAGTCAGGCTTTCAAAGGGCTAAGGAAAGGTATTTTTGTTTGAAGCAGAAGTCTTTGAACATGTTTAAATGCAAAGCCGTATGTGAGGCTGTATCTAGATCAAGTCATCTATCAAGGGAGAGGGCCTAGGGCACAGGAAAAGGGATCATCTTGGGCAGGACAGGCACTGGCAAGAGGTGGGGAAGGGTGTGTGTGAGGGTGTCTAAGTGGTAAGTTCTGCCTGAGGCTGTTATGTGGTGGGGGAGGGCTGAGATTAACTGCTGAGATGAAGAGAGGTAGGGGTAGAAAGGGTTTAGAACAGCCAGCTTGCAAAAGCTGCTGACAACAGGCAGGAATTTAACTGAGATCAATATGGAGAGCAATTCAAATCATTACCATGATTTTGGGGTGGCATCAGTTTGCATGGTCATGAGATTTTTTTCATGGCCCAGTTGAGGAAGCAAGGTATAGCATCCACAAATAATGAAATACATTGATTTTGAGGCAAAGCCACAAAGGCCATTTTTAAGTTCTCTGACATTTTCTTTCCCCTTTCAATTAAAAACATCTTAATAAGGGCTCAGCATGGGTCAGAGCTTTTAGAGAAAGAAAATATTAACTTATATAATTTATATCTTAAAGGCTTCTAACTTTTTAGTCTCATACCTTGATAATATCTAGTAACACTAACATTTTTGGCCAGAGGTAGTTTTAACTGGTTTTCAAAATGGAAAAGAAAAATTGTATGTTGTTTTAAAAGATTGCAAACATTGAAATGAGAGCTTAATGGCCTACATACATGGGCATCCGAGGAAATGAGAACTCCTATACCTTTGCAAACACAATGAACTCTTTAGCTATGCATATTCCCTGAAAAGACAGAAGTTGGGTTTCCAGGCTTCAGCAACCAGTTAAATAAAATATAAAGAAAAAATGGCCACAATTTCTTTTCAAAGCCTTAAGATTAGAGTACCATATTCTGAAATGCTGAATCCATGAGTCAGACAGCAACAACAACAAAAAAAAAGCGTGAGTTGCTATTGGTCCCCAACCCCTGCTGAATCGCTAGCTGAAATCTAAAACAAAGACCACAGGGTGTGATTAAGTGGGATCACAGAAAATCGATTTTTACATGCTCTGAAGTACTGAGATTCAGTCTTAGCAAAAGATTACCAATAATTCAACAGGTATTTATTACACATCTATGTACCCAAAGTGGTTTTTTCTTCCAGTATTTTTTTCATTTTTATGAGCCATACTTTAAATGATTCATCATTATCATGCTGGAAAATACATGATACTTTCCCTTCAAACTAAGAACTAATAAACAAATATGATAAATTCATACCTTATACAAATTATATTTTTACTTCCAATTATGAAAAATGACTATCATTCATAGACTAACAATTGTTATATTTTTATCCATACTTATTTTATTATTTATTTTTTGATACAGGGTCTTGCTCTGTCCACCCAGGCTGGAGTGCAGTGGCCAGATCATGGCTCACTGCAGCCTCAACCTCCTGGGCTTGAGTGATCCTCCTGCCTCTGCCACCCAAGTAGCTGGAACCACAGGCATGCGCCCACCACACCCAGCTAATTTTTAAAATTTTTTGCAGAGACAAGGTCTCATTATGTTGCCTAGGCTGGTCTTCAACTCCTGAGATAAAGCAGTCCTCCTGCCCTGGCTGCCCAAAGTGTTGGGATTATAGGCGTGAGTCACTACACTCAAGCTTTATCCATTTTCAAAAGGTTATTTCCATCCATATAAACATAGCCTTGATAGCATCCTTTGTCAATTTTTCCAAGAGATTTTTCAGGAGCTTGTAGGGGAAAAAAATATATGAGAAATACTGACATTAACAGTTTCTGCAAAGAATTATACAAAAAACATCTCTTTACTTATGGAGGGAATATGAGAGCACCTCAGCGCTTAGGAATAGACCAGCCCATTAAAAACATCTTTTTGTCTGTGGCAAAGCCTATGGTTCTCAAACCTGAGTATGCACCAGAGCCCCCGGAGGGCTTGTTGAAAGACTGCTGGGCCTTGCCCTGGGAGTTTCTGATTCAGTAGGTCTGGTGCTGATGGTGCCGGCCTAGGGGCCACACGTGGAGAATTCCTGCTCTGGACATCTCCCTTTTTCTTCCCACTGCTTTCCACTTCTCCACCTTGCCAAAATTGCTTCTTTGCTGAATGTCTTCAGGATATGCCTCATTCTTCAATACTTGAAAAATGTTTTATTCCCCAAATCTGGCAATTTTACCAAGCATTTATGATGTCTAATTGCAGTGGTAGAAATATTTCTTCTTTTGGCCTTAAGTTTGTTTTGCTGGGCTTGTTAAAAACCTTGTAGTCCATACTCTTCAACAATACTTCTCATCTTCTTTCCTTTTGATACTGCTACTTCCAGGCATTTGATGTTCATCTTTTGGAGATGTTAGCATAGGAGAAAGCATCTCTGTGCCACTTGCATTTAGTTTTGAGCAATGGAACTCACCATGTTCCTCACCTTTTCCCTCCGTACCAGTTTTCTTCTAATGGGGAGAAACTGTTGCCAGTGACAATCACTCTGTCACCTTTCACAACAGGAGTGGGTGATAAGGAAATACTGACAAGTAAAATTGGCAGCTCAAGCACTAGCAGAGGAAGCAGCTGACAAGAGCTAACTGCTTTTACCATCCCTCCAACCATCCCATGAACCATGACGTCCTCCAAGCCATGCCTCCAACTAGACTGCATCCACAGCTGCTAGAGTAAGCCACTCTGCTCTCAGCTCAGCTCAGATAAGGTTCATAAGACATACAGGACACTGAATACAGCTTCTAATGCTGAGATTTTTACATAGTATTCTCCCCAGGGGGAAAAACCTGTGTGGCTTAGAACCACAGCAATGAAGCCAAAATAAAACAAAGACCTGAAATGAATCATGTATTACCAGGAGACTTCGCCTGGAGTCAAAGCGGAGAACCCATCACATCAGCAATGACTGCATCAGCCAGCCTAGTTCCTTTCTCTCAACACTCTATATCTTTTCAATTCCAAGCGACTTTAATTACAACTCTGCAGCAACAGAACTTCCCAGACTATATTATAGGTATATAGATATAGCCACAGTGTCTCTAACTCCAAAATGCAGCAATGCAAGGCTATATCAATCTATTTGGAAGTCATAACTACTTTAGCTACTTGTCCTAGGTGTTGCTTTACTTAACAAAGGATACTACAAGCATCACAGACTAAATAGATTTATTTCAGATTTTGGCCATTTTGCTGCAAAAATAGCCTTGTTAGTAGCCTATTTCATAGCCCAGCAAAGCAATGTCCTTTGAAATTTTGAATCACATTTGATTTCTAAACAATTCATGGCTAAATGTGGCCTACCTTCCAACCCCAACCACATACCACTCAGTAAAAATTATACTCAGCACCCTCCAAATCTGGAACCAGTGTAAACAAGCTACTAATTTCCTCTTATTATTCTTACCAAGAGGCAACACAAGGCTGGACATGGTGGCTCGCACCTATTACAACACTTGGGGAGGCCAAGGCAGGAAGAGTGCTTGAGGTTAGGAATTCAAGACCAGCATAGGCAACTGAGCAAGACTCCACCTCTACAAAAACTTAAAAAATTAGCCAGGCGTGGTGGCACACATCTGTAGTCCTTACGACTCAGGAGGTTGAGGCAGGAGGATGGCTTAAGCCTACGAGTTCAAGGTTAGAGTGAGCTATGAACACACCACTGTACTCTAGCCCGAGTGACAGATCCAGAGCCTGCCTCTAGGAAACAAAAACAACAACAAAAGGCAACACGAGAGTTTTGTTCCTTTAAAATGCTGCATCTCAAAAATAACCTAAACTTCCCTTAAACTCATAATTAAAACTAACTTTTTATTAATGATCCTTACAGAAGCAGATAATGTTTTGACTTCTGCCCATCGTGGAAAACACATAAGATTAGGATTCAGACAGGCCATTTGTATAGCCAGCTGGGATAAATCAGAACCCTGAAATAAATAAAAACTGTTTAACTCAGTTTTAGTTATTACTTTTGAGCAGATCAAATACATGAGCTCAAGGATCATCCTCAAAGCGAGTCATATTTCAGAGTTTTTTCAACACTGATTACAAAACCTGATTTTTGAAACTATGTAACTTCTTTGAAAGATTACAGATTTTTCTTAATTTATGACATTATACACTGTGCCACATATAAACAAACTTTAAGTTTTAAGATTCAAAATACACTCAATTCTAAGGCTATCCTCTGGAACTGGTTAATGCAGAAAGCAAGCAGAATACATTAATAATTCCTTAAACATGCACATACAGCACCTTAAAATGAGGAGTGCAATTTACAACCCTGTGTTGGAAAGTATTTGTGTGCTTAATATTCTATTCTCTCAGGCAACTAATTTTCTCCCCATTTATTACAGGTAGATGTTGCATTCTTGGGTAATCCCTGTTGAAAGTATTCAAAATGTGTAGAAAAGCATGCTTGAGAAAGACAATAAATATTCATGGTATACTGTTTCATAAATAAGCATCTCAGACTGACTCAGGTCTATCACTGATAAACAAGAGATTATAACCCAGGGCAGAGAAACTCTGAAAGTCTGGGTTTCTAGTCCTGGCTTAGTTATGTGATTTGGAACAAGTCACTCAACTCTGTGACTGTTTTCATCTCCTTAAAATGGCATGACTTCGTAGAGATGTTTGAAATATAAGTAACGTTGTATATAAAAATTATTTTTAATCATAGGCAGAAAAGAGGACTTCTTAGGCAACAAGTTATATAGAAAAGATGTGGGAACATCTTGGCCACCTGACCTCTGGAGGTTTTCACTAATAGGCCATGACCATGGGACCAACGGCTGCATGAGTCATGGAGCTTGACACAAGAAAAAATTATGTGCATAGGTTTCTCTCAACCCCAACCAAGTATGTTAAAAATACATGCCATGGGTCACTATGGTGACAATGCAGATGACAATGAAATCTAACCTCATCACTAAAACAATTCAATGGTACCATTTTATATTCAACAGACATTCTACTTTCTATGCCCTGTGGGGTGCAGCCCACAGGGAAGGGAAGCACACACACTCTTGCATGAGAACCAGGGGCGACTCAGAGGCATGCTGGGCTGGCTTCAGCACCCTCCTACCCCATCATCTCCACCTGCCCCTCCCTTTACCACATTCCTGATTATGAACAATTGACATGTTCTCAATCTTACATAAAGTGCCATGGAAACTTAGCTTCAAGTCCCTTTTTCCAACTAGATTCCTCCCACCCACCTCCGTACTTCATCAATAAAGAAATGTGGAGTTTCCATTGATAAGGACTATCATTTTAAAAGGGAACATGATAAAGCAACCCATCATTACACTTTGTATGGGAAACAGGGGCAATCACACTTCAGGGGAAGGAGACACTGCCCCATTCAGCACTATTTAAGACAGAAAATAAGCAGGTACATGAGTGGGAGTCCCTCTACAATGTGACCAGAGCAGGGAGCACTTCACAGAGAGCTTCTATGCATTTCAGAGTAAACGCACTCATTGGTATAAAAAAGGAGCCCTTCTGTCATCCAGGCCCCTGAATGAATGACAGACACTCTTGATAATACTTTTCAGAAAGCATGGCTTCTCTCCAGCAGCTCCAGGCCATCACTTATTTCTCACTTTGACACAGTAGCATCCAACTTCAGGCATGACTGTATATACAACTCCACATGCAGCTGAGCCATCATAAACACGCCAAGTATAAAGACATGTCAAAAAGACATTTTACCTCCCCAAAGCATGGCCCCAAGAAGCCATTATTATAATAGAGTGTGAATTTCTGCTGCAGGTTATTAACCTATAATACTAACAATAAAGTCCTGCTTAGGACATAAAGGCTTACACTGGGACATGAAGTAGTAAGACACAATCCACTGACTATTTTAAATTTGCTGTACACCTAAACCATCTTCTCCATTACACGAATCTGTGTGTGTGTGCATGTGTGTATACACACGTTCTCTTTCAGTAGAACATAAACTCTGAAGATGAGGTAAAATACAATACAGCTGCTGATGCTGATGAGCTGTCTGAGTTTCTGCAGACCATCTGCAGAAAAATGGAAGTTCCCAAGGCCCAGTTGCTGGTGTCTCTTCTGAAGCTCCAAACTGAGAACTTGGTTGATTTATCTTATTGGCAATCTGTGTGAATCAAGAGTAGGCTCAAAGGCAAGCCTTATCTCCTACAAACACAATTCCATACAGGCCTCAACTCCGTATCTAAATTTGTTTGGAACTGGCTACAAGTTTGGAACTTCCTCAAATGATATTAAAAGCTCTACACAAAAGGTATGCAAAAGCAGTAACTGGTTTTTCAACAAACACAACTGCAAAAAAGCAACAGCTCTGTAAATGGAGCTGCAGTAAATGTTGAGACAGCAATAACAAGGTAACAAGTAGAGCAGAGGATGACCTTTTTATAAAAAATTGCTGCCTCAATACTTCACTAATTAAAAAAAAGATTCCCACAACATGATCTTCTGAGAGAAAGAGTCCACTGCTGCGTTTGGAGAGGAGTTGGTTCTGGTGGTGAATGGACGAGGAATGTCGATTGAGATATGCAAGACTAACCAACACAAAGTCCAACATTTGCTTCAGCAACACCCAGGCAGCTCCCAGAGGGTGAAGTCTTGCTCTCTAGCTATATCCAGGGCTCTTTTCTTGTGGCATTTTAAAAAATGTAGCAGTAGTTGGGTCTGTGGCTTTCTCTGCTGCAGGGGTCCTGACCAACCATTCAGAGCTGGGTGATTTCAGGGCTTGTGGCGCTGCTGTGGCTGGCTCCATTGCATCCATGTGAACTAGTAAGGTTACAATAGAGAGGAGCAAGAAAATCAAGGGGAGAGAAATTAGAATAAGGCAAATTATAGACACTTAGAAACAAAATTTTCTTAATCCTTATACTTCATGTCCTAGCAACCCAAGTGGCCACATAAGGTATTTCTTTTCTCTCTACAAAAAAGTGAAGACAAGATTTAAATAAGATAGTATTTCCTAATCTGAGAAAATGGGTTCAACTGAACAAATAAATAAATTCAGTGGCACGCATTCACAATGTAGTAAAAAATCACTTATTAAATATTTATGTGCCTATTGCTTAAACAATGAATACTCATGATCTTATTTGTTAATGGAAACGCTTACTGGTAGTCATCTCCACTTTCTAGATCAGGGAACTGAGGTATAGAGAGATCAGATAAATTGTTCAGGGATAAA
The DNA here is from genome assembly GCA_963573385.1 of Cacajao melanocephalus. NCBI lineage: Eukaryota > Metazoa > Chordata > Mammalia > Primates > Pitheciidae > Cacajao > Cacajao melanocephalus. The sequence goes on from CAUYLG010035238.1 coordinate 17,615, forward strand.
ACAGAGCTGGTTAAATATCAAGATTCAAACACAGGTACTAGACTCTAAACCCCACGATCTTCCTGCCACAACCCGTGCCTCCGATAGGACAGTGTTACCACTATCGAAAATGGCAGAAAGAGCACAATCAGGCCCAGTATTTTTCAATCAGATCACTAAAGACATTCTGGACAGGAGACATGGCTTGTGCGGGGCTGTCCTGTGTACTTCAGAACACTTACCATTCTGGATCCTATCTGCTGAATGCCAGGAACATTCCCCAATCATTATGACAAACCAACATTTACTTCACATTTCCAAATGCCCCTGAGAAGAGTGGCACAAACCACCATCATCACCACCCAGTCTGCTGAAAACAAATATATACTAAAATATGGCAAAATCTAGGAAAGTTTGAATTTTACCCTGTCACCCAATAATTCCACTCCCAGGAATGTAACCTAGAACAGTAATTTTCAAGTTGTGGGTCACAAAATCAATTTAGTGGGTCATGGCCATTACTTTTTTTCTCAATGAAAAAAATAGAAAATATCAGAGTGCACCCAGGACTTATTTCAGATTTACATGTACAACCAACACACATATTCAAACATGAATTTCTTATTGTGGGTTAATGTAAAAATATCTTGAAAGCTATTACTCTATAGTGTGTGTATATCTAGCTAGCTCTGTGTGTGTGTGTTTCTTTAGGGCAACAGCTTTCAAACATTTTGGAACCGCACCACAGCAGCAGGAAATACATTTGACAACTCAAATCTCTTTCTCTCTCTCTCTTTCTCACACACACACACACACACGCACACACACAAACACACAGGCACACACACACACACACACACAGAGATAAAAAACTCAGGCACACATACTCATATTTAACTGGTAATAAATTTCAAAACACTATACCTACATGGTCACCAAACCTCAGTAAAAAAAGCCCCACCCTAAAAAAACTTTTTTTTTGCTATTTTTTATTACAGTAGAATATACATAAAATTTGCTATTTTACCTATTTTTAAGTGTACAGTTCAGTAGCATTAAGCACATTTACACTGTTGTATAACTATCACCACTATTTATAACCAGGACTTTTTCATCATCTCAAATGGAAACTCTGTACCCATTAAACAACCCTAGCCCCCTGTCAACCACCATTTTACTTTCTGTTTCTATAAATTTGACTGTTCTAGGTAGCTTGTAAAAGTGGAATCACGCAATATTTCTTCTTTTGTGTCTGACTTATTTCACTTAGCAAATGTCTTCATCCATGTTGTAGCACATGGCAATTTCACTCTGAATAAGAAAGGCTTTCCAGCTACATAATATTCCATTGTACGTATACAGTACATTTTGTTCATCCATTCATCCAGCAATGGACATGTGAGTTGTTTCTACCTTGACAATTGCAAATAATGTTGCTGTAAACAGAGGTGTACACAAATCTATTTTGAGTCTCTGCTTTTAATTCTTTTGGGTATATGCACAGAAAGAGAATTGGTGGATCATATGGTAGTTTTATGTTTAATTTTTAAGGAACTGGTTTTTTACATACTATTTTCCATAGCAACGCATGATTTTACATTCCCACAAGCACTGCACAAGGGTTCCAATTTCTTCACATCCTCACCAATACCTGATGTTCTCTGTTTTTTGTTACAGCCATCCTAATGAGTGTGAAGTGGTCTGGAAGAATGTTTGCACTTGTTCTCTCAGAGAACAGTGCAGTATTTTCCATAATAGCATAAAACAGGAATACAATCCAAATGTCCATCAAGAACATTTAATTATAGTATATTAATCACATTCATACACTGGAATACCATATACATGGCAGTTAAAAAATAGATTCTGGCAGGACAAAACAGGAATGAATCTCAAGAATAGAACTCAGTGAAAGTTGTAACATAAAATATGACATAGTTTGATTCCATATATACAAGGTTCAAAAACACAAAACTAGACAATTTATTGCTTAAAGATACATATGTCTGCTAAAACTACTTGAAAAAAACAAAAGAATGACAAATAATAAACAAAAAACAATCAGAATAACTTTTACCTCTGAGGAGAACAGGGAGATTTTTAAAGAATATTTTAACTTTTTAAACTTTTTAAAAAAGAAAATTTTAACTTTTTCTTAAAGTGAATGGTAGGTACATGGATATTTGCTGTACTGTTTTTCTTTACTCCTTACATATCTGCTATAAATGTTCTTTTATACCCATTCAATATTTACTAAGAAACATGTTTAATTTTAAAAAACCTTTAAGCTTTAAAAAGACACAGTGGGCAATAAGAATTTGTCCTGTGACTCCTGAGAAAAGGGACATCCTAAATGGAACTACTGAATCCAACCATGTGGTTAGAATATATCAGAAATTATTCTGTTTCAACTTTAAGATTCTATAAATTTATTCCTACAACAAATAACTAGTGGGTTTGTTCTCTGGGCCAGGTATTCATTTAGATGCTAGGGGTACAGTAGTGAGCAAAACAGATAAATAGTCCTGCTCTTGTGAATACATCCGATAATACATTTGACAATTCAAATCTCCTCTCTCTATGTGTCTCTCTTGTATATCACTGACCTAGTATTTGAAATCTGATGTAACTAATTAACAGATTAACTATTAGGTACCCTTCTGAATGACACTCTAAACACACATATCCTATCCCAGAAAGAGAAAGGTCAGAAAACGCTTTTGGGATAGCTAAAATATATTCACACAAATAGCTGGGTTCTCTACAGAATTTCTGGTCACCTCAATTCACCTTTATCAAAAGCCGTGTGTTTATTTTTTTAAGGATTGGAATCAGCATGCCAATGGCTCTGATCTACCATTCTGATGAAGGAAATCATCTCAAGAAAACAAAGTCTGGTTTTCATCTGGGTTTATTATGTTTTTTACAGCTACTTAGTCTCAAATTTTGGAGAAGATAATCCATTTTTTTTTTCTTCTAACAGTAAATTCTTTTTTTTTTTTTTTTTTTTACATATTCTTGCTCTGTTGCCCAGGCTGGAGTGCAACGGCGTGCTCTTGGCTCAACGCAACCTCCGCCTTCCGAGTTCAAGCAATTCTCCTGCCTCAGCCTCCCAAGTAGCTAAGATTACAGGTGCGCGCCACAATGCCTGGCTAATTTTTGTATTTTTTAAGTAGAGATGGGGTTTCACCATGTTGGTCAGGTTGGTCTCGAACCCCTGACCTCGTGATCTGCCCACCTCAGCCTCCCAAAGTGCTGGATTACAGGCATGAGCCACCACGCCCACCTTCTGAGTACATTCTTTAAGAGTTTATTCAGCTAGTTCACTTCAGCATGAGGGAGACACTTGCTGGGAAATCTGTTCTGGTGTATCAGTTCTTAGAAGTGGGTTAGCACGCTTGCTCACTAAAATCCAGGGTGTGGTTTTGTGCACTAGACACCTGCATGCTATAAAGCCATAAAGGAGAGGAGAATGAAGATAAAAAGAAAATGAAAGGTGCTGCACTTTCAAGATGGGTCTATTTAACAACTCTATGGTCATTCAGTGTTTTTCCTCGGCCTTTTGTTACTATTGGTACAAAAAGACAAGGAAGATATGGTGTTTCTTCCTGTTCTTCACCTCTCTAGCCTTATTAATATCTTTAAATTCAGTCAGTTTCAACTCAAAACTTTCTACCAGTGGGGGAGGGGAAAAAGGGAAAAGATTTGTGGCTGCATGTTTAAGAAAGAAGCTGAATTCATCACAGTGACAGGGGAGAGTGTTGGCAGAGATCTGAGCTATTTATTCTTTTAGGAAAATCCTATAAAGAATGACACAAGGAAGCCTCTATCTGCAGTCTTGTTCATCACACTGGTGAAGAGTCCGATAACAGATGTATGCAGTAGCGTGATTTAGTGCCAGGAGCTGGCCCCTGATGTGTATTAATACAGCGGCAAAGCGGAACGCACCTCTCTTCATCACTCATTCCTATAAAAGAGGTGGAATCCGAGATGGCCCGATGTTAGGCAGAGCAAGCCCATTTGTTCTACTGACTGATGGCACAGGCTCAGGCTATGTCCTTCACCTCCATGGGGCACTCAGGTTGTAGGCAGAAAAAAAAAGAAAATGCTCAGTGAAGCAGGGCTTAGTCAACAAGTGAGAGGAGAGGAGCTGGGCTCAGGAGGGGAAATGTTTAATGCTCAAGTCTTGTTTAATGCCCACCCCACATACACATACATTTCCCAACCTGAATATGAAATAAGGATTTTAAACTCTTCCCAATGGTTCCTCTCTTATAAACAATTAAAAGCTAAAAGTAGAAGCATGATATTAGGGAGAAAAAAAGAACAAAAAGATAGAAGAGGGGTGGTTTTCTTTTAATGCTTCCAATGCTACAGACTGAATGACGATCTGAGTTTTGATGCGGGGTCATAGTTTGGACTCAAGCCTGTTGTATATAAAAAGAAGAACACCTGCAGTGTTCGCGAGGACAGCTCTAGAGTCACAGGGAAACTGATCTGATCTTGGCTCTGCAATTTATCAACCACGTGGCCTTAGGGAAGTGATTTAAGCTTTGGTTTTCGCATGTGTAAATTGGGAATAAAAACAGCATCTACCTTATAAGGCCATTGCCAAGATTAGGTGAAATAATGTTTGTAAAGTGTTCAGCTCCGGGCCTGGCCACTGAGCTGGCACTAAAAAAAAAAAAATGTACTACAATCATCAGACCTGTGATGAAGATTGTCCAGTATGAACTACCATCAAGCAGACACCCCAAACAGAAGCTCAAGGAGGACAATTTCAGAGTTCACCAAAACTTACTAAGTCAAGGCAGAGGATAGGGCTCCCTCCCCATCTGTCTGCGGTTTACTCTCTATTCAGCTATCAACTGCTCTGATCTATATAATAGGTAGTATTTTCTACTAAAGAAAATAAACTATTTGATGATATATTCAATATCCAGTTTTGTCACTGATATATTAATAAATACATGACTATCCGCGTTTGTTCACTGAAGGATAACATACACACAGTGAAGGACATCAATCCTAAGTGTGCAGCTCCAGACTCCACATACCTAAACAGCCACACACCCCCACCAAGTTCATCATATGGCACACTGCCAACAGCCCAGAGGGCTTCTTTGTGCCCTCTCTTGGTTACTACCCCCGACCAAAGAAAACCACTATTTTGACTTCTACCGATTAGTGTTAGTTTTGTTTAAAAAAAAAAAAAACTGAAAAGTTTTAGCCTAAAAAATTGTTTTTAATTAGGAATGTCATGACCAGTAAAATATTAGCATTCTACTTATACATAAAAGTAGTAAGAATGTACTGTACTGTCTGCAAAAAAAGAAAGTAAATAACCCTATGTGACTGCTTGACTGCTGAGTGAACTGCCACCTCATCTGGACTCTCATTAACATGGATCTAATTTCCTGTCTGTGATAGAACAAGAGCTCAGATGACTGGAGATTGCTGATAGTGGAATATAGGGTTTCAAACTCTAGAAAGCCACATAACAGTGAAAAAGTGTAGACTTCAGAGCCAGCGAGAACTAGGCCAATTATTTCTTATAGTCTCAGTTTTCCCATGTAAAATGGGAATAAAATGACCTACGCTACCACAAAGATTACATGAAAAGGTATACAAAACACACAATTTAGTGCCTGACACACAGTACATGCTCAGTAAATGATAACTGCATGTAATCACCTGCACTGGGGCTAGACAAAGATGCTGTGGCCACTGGTTTCCGCTTCCTCTTGATGTCACGTGAACATGGTGGTCCCCAATGTACATTTGCCTGTCTGCAGATATAAGAAGAGAAAAAATGGTTTGAACTTTTTAATTCTTATTTTAAGACATTACGTGTAGCCCAGATTAAATCCTTGAACCATTACAGACACAAACAAAATGGGCACCATCTTTTGCTATTAAGCATTGGGACAATATTATTCAGAATTAATAATAACTCAATCGTTATCCACAATACACACCTATTCTAAACTTTTTACCTAATTTTAGTGTAGCAGACATTCAAGATTACTTTCAATAAATATGTGTTTCATTATATGCTTATTTTTATACAATTATTTTTCATGAAAACTATAGCCACAATTGTTCTAAACTCACTAATGCAATACTTACTCCCAAGAGGTAATACACTGAAAAGTTTAATGCTGCATGAACACAGATATTTGCATAGAATTTTAATAGGAAGTTTAACCTCTTGCCATGTAAAACTGAATATTTAATACTGTCTATATCACAAGTTAAGTAAATTTGGTTCCTGTGACTTTTAAAAATATTAATTATGTTTTTTATTTTACAGGCAAAAAAAGAAAATAAAAATACTAATTATGTGACAAGAATATGTTCCCTCATCTGAATATTCAGCTTATTTTAAAAGCAAAGGATTCCGTAAAAGACAATGGGCTTAACACTGAAATAGCTGGTATGGTATTTAGTTCACCACTGTTCCCCAAGAATGCATTGTACTGTACGCAAAATAAGTAACTAAAGATCTGTACATGTTAAGATTTTGTCCCTCTCAAACTAGACAGATCCTGCCCCTCATTAAAGACCAAAATGAGTCTCACCTTTATACAAAGCTTTCCTTGAACATTTGGACTCCATCTACCATGAAGCAATGTTTAACTGGTGTGCATATATCTTGCTTCTCTAATGAAACAAGAAGGCTCAACCTCTTTGAGATTAAGAACAGGGATCTTGAGAACAGAAACTTTATTTACACTTCTTTGATAATGTTCCGATGATCAATGATCTACCAACCCTAGCTCAAGGTACACCGGTGATCCTCATTAGGTGTTGATTAGAAATGCTATAAATGAGTAAAAGTTCTAAAAATCAAATGGCCAACTGAACACTTAGAAGTGGTTAAAATAGTAATTTTATATGATATACATTTTACTACAATTCTAAAAAACTAGTCAAAGGAAATAACATATAAAATTATACCAGATAAACTCTTAATCAGTAGTCCCAGCTGAGGATCAAGACTCTTGGTAGTCTGAAAACTGGAACCTCAGACAAACCTTTTGAAAACCTGGTTAGCTAGGCAACAAGACAGCTGTTGAATGGACAAATTTTTTGACTCAGAAAGTCCCCAAAATGATAACTTCTACAGTTGAAAAGGGTGCACGCATGTGCCCGCATGCACACACACACACACACACACACACACATTCTTTCACTTCTCTAAATAGCAAAAGCTTAAGAGTCAATTCAATTTATAAATAGGAAAATACAAGAATTTGACTAAAATCCTAAAAAACTTTTTAGGAATGCAAAAATGTTACAGGCTGAGATTTACAATACAAAGCCAGTGGTTTGGAAAATTCCATCCAAAGCACCTCTTATTGATCACTCTGTCATGTACAGAAATTAAGTCAAATACCTCATGAATAATTAATTCTGAAAGCCCAAACAGTTAATTCTAAATAGCTAATTATGAATGTGTAAAGTAGAGAAAACATTTCCCTTTTCATACCTTTCATAAATCCTGGGAATAAGTCTAAGCAGCATGCTGATTTAATAATAAATTAACATCGATGACAACATCAAAGGTAGACAGGACTTGGTTCTGAATGGAGTGGTGGCAATTCCCTTTGAAGTCCAGACACAAACAGAAAATAAAGTGACACTACAAGATTGTGTTCCTCCTCAAAACACAGAAATGTAGAACACATAGAACGTCCATCTTCTCCACAAACATGGGACTTGAGACCCAAACTGAGACCGTCCAAGCACTCTGATCTCATTCAATCATCCTTATCCTCAGGCATGATTCAGAAGGAGAAACAAAGTCAAACAAAGGCCATAGTGTAAAGTCATGCTTCTTTCCTCTATCTGAAGCTCATTAAAGAAACCTCCAAAACTTTACAGAAAAAATGTCAACACCACTGCTTCCTGCTAAATCATGTTACTGTCAGACATCAAGATGGCAGCTCTCTACAGCAATAGTGAGGGGAGGACAGGAAGAGAAAGAGGCACAGAGAGCTTCTGGGGTTCTTTCTCATAATGCTCTTTTTCTTGATCTGGATGCTTTTACTCTTCCCTGTATGTTTATCCTTCAATAAAAAGTTAATTAAAAACATTGCTTCTTCAAGATCACAGTTTACAATATGCTGTGTTTCATGAGACAGGTGCAAAATGAGAAGCATAAGTATTCAAGAAGTATACTATTAATTCTTGGAGTATCAACTTGAGCTGAACCACACAAATACTGCCTTTTATTTGTCCCTCATCCAACATTTTCACCATTTTGCATGTCTGATATATGTCCGTCACATGGGTAAAGGCTCATATTATCAACTCTTTTATGGATCTAGTCAGTACTACTTATCTTACACTTTCAAAGAATGATAGTGTCATTTTGGAATTAAAAAAAAAACCATTTAAGCACTACAATGTTTAAGTTTTTAAGAATTTTTAATGAAACGTTTGTTTACTTTAGCAAACAGAATAAGTATTACTCACCTATTATTATGCACACAGGATATTATACTGCAACGTCTTAGGGTGCTATTTTGGGTTCAATGGCTCAGGTGGTCCTTCCTCCTCTCGGCAATATTGTTAAGCCTTCAAGTCAATTGTCTCTACATTAAGTGACCCTTGACTGCTATGCCTTCAGCATATTACTTCTCTCTGCAGTAAATGGCCTACTTTTACCATCCCATTCCTACTTCCAACTGTTGTCTTGAATATCCTAAATCTTTCAGATTTTGTAAATTCCTCTGGTTATAACTTAGGAAAGAGCTAAAGATTTTCTAAGGAAATCAAGTAATGAAGCTTGTCAATTATTTTATTGTAAAAGTACGTACTTTTGTGAACTATTTCCTTTCCACTAAGCAGTTCTGCTGCTTCTTTCATTGTTCACTAAATTTTTACTGGGCACCTACTCTGTGCCAAGCACTATACTAAACTGTAGAGAAACAAAGATAAACAAGAGACAATCTCTGCCTTGATGGATCTTGTAGCCAAGTCCTGTCTGCTGCTGCACAGCTTTTCAGGTTACAGAATACGAATAACAAAGAAACTAAGGTATCAATAAACAGAAGGTATATTCAGTTTTAAAACTCAATTTAAATAATCCTTCCCTCTTAAAACATTTCTCTTAAGACCCATTTTGAGGTTGGAGAGCTATTTCATAGGAGGCAGAATAACATCATATCTTAGCTGTCAGTATACAAGAACATTTTTCTCTATGCCCCTTCCTAGACAAGATATGGGGAGCGAAGAAGAGAAACAATCAAACTGTTATAAAAAGACAGTAAGACATTTTGCTTCTTTCTTGATTTTAAGTGAACATTAGTACTGCTAGAGTTTACAGCTTGCGAAGATCTATTTTTCTATGTGAAGGCCTCATCTGCTTGGAAAGAACCCAAGAGGACAAAGAAGGAAGAGGACCCAGAACAGGCCTGCTACACAATGGAATACTATTCAGTCATTAAAAAAAATAATAAGTCCTGTCATTCACAGAAACAGGGATGGAACTAGAGGATATTAGGTTAAGTGAAAACAAGCCAGGAACAGAAAGTTAAACATCATGAGTTCTCACTCATTAGTGGAAGCTTAAAACAGGTTATCTCATAGAAGTAAAAAGTAGGACAGAAGATACTACAGGCTGGGCTAACGGAAGGGAGGGATAGAGAAGGATTAAAAGATATAAACTTACAGCTAGATAGGAGGAATAAATTCTAGCATTCTATAGTACTGTAAGGTGACTACAGTTAACAATTAGATATTACACGGTTTCAAATAGTTAGAAAGAGGATATTGAACGCTCACAACAAAAAGAAATGATACATGTTTGAGCAGATGGATATGCTAATGACCCTGATTTGGTCACTACATATTGTATGTACTGATATGCCACTGTGTACCCCATAAATATGTATAAGCATGATGTGTCAATTTTTTAAAATAAAATAAAACTTTAAAAAGAAGAAAAAAGAACAAGCCTGGGGAGAATAAGAAGGAAGTGGGTGCTTACAGCAAGAGGATTTAGAGGCAGGAAATGGAAGCTGCCATGCGGCATGGCACATCCAGAACACTGGGACAGCTCCGTTCAGGAGTAGAGAATCTTACCTGTGGGGCTGGCAGGGCCGCTTGTATTATTTTGGGAAACCTTAGCACGTGGGTAAGGCAACTGCTACAGCTCTGCTTCCTATTGAAGAGGCAGTTCCAGTTTTTTGTTTATCCCCAAATAATTCCAGATCATCAATTGCAGACATAAAAAAATTAAAGAAGGGAAGGAAAAATAAAGAGGTTGACTACCTCCTCAACCCCATTTTCATTTTGGGGTACTTAACCACTTGGCTTCTTTTCTTTTTAATGTGTTATTTATTTAATGTGTGTGATTTTACTTTGAAAGCATCACTGTTTACTCTCCAAATGGAAACTAAAAAAGGGACAAAAGCACAAATGCGGTAACAAAAAGGAGAGATAAAAGAGCTTCTCTTTCTCACCAACACAGAGACCTTCCCTACAAGTAGAAAGGGTAGAAGATTAACCAGATATTTCAGAACTCTTTTTCAAGAGTAGTATATGGTTGTTCTTGGGTTGCAAACCATGTAATGTGTTAGGGGAAGTGATCTTTCAATTAGGCAGACTGTATAAAAGGCTAAGTACAAGTTAAAGTCTCCACCAAGTTAAAACTTCATTCTCAACTAGAGTGGCAAATGGTTATCAGAATTATATAAGGAGCTTTTACAAAATACGCATATCCCTATCAAGATCCTAATTTAGTAGCCTGGGCAGGAGTGGGAGCAGAATCAGTAACAAATACATTTTGAAATTTTTCCCTGGATAATTCCGATAAGCACCTACCTACTTCGAAAATTACTGAATTGAAAAACCCACCAAATTCCCAGAGCCAACCTAGTCAATAATAGAGATCTAACTATTCAACCTAAAGAATAATAGAATGATTAAATGAATATAAATTTAGATAAAAATACTGCTCCTCATATATATGCAATTAGAGAAAAGACAGGCTACACTTTCTCTGTTTCATCTGATCAGGGCCTCAGGGAAAATTTTCACTCAGGCCAGTGAAACCTGGGGCATGTGCTTCTTTCACAGTATAAGCATGGGATCAGTACTTCCCCTAGGAGTGTCATAGTTTCCCCAATTTGGTGGCATTTGCCAGGGCAGAGTTGGAAGAATGAGCACTAAAAGCAAAAAATACACTCTTTTTAAAAAAATTCTTACCTCAGAAAAAGTCACAAAATTCTTATCACAAATGTGAAGGTGAAGATTAACAATTAATGGAAAGAGGATTCTTTCTATCCATGCGTAAACACATTTCTATTTTCTGTTTTACTGCAGGTAACTGAAAGATCAGGTGAGTTGTTACAACTGCAGTGTTACTTAGGAAACTGGGCAGATCACTGTGTCCTAGGGGCAGGAATGTACTTTTAGGGAAAAAAAAATACTTTGAGAAATACATGCATGTTTAATAGAACCAATGTTGGCAAAAAATAAATAAATAAATAACTGAAGTGACTGCTTTAGATTTGGAAAAAAGATGTTTAGAGTCACTCCTAAGGAGAGAAAAACAGTCTGTCTGCAAATGGCAAGCTAGTTTAAGGAATAGTTCACCTTCAAAAATCACTCATTTTTAAAGTCAATGAAAAGTTTATTTTTTTATATGGAATAAAAATCCTTAAAAAACTGGGTATGGAAGGAACACACCTCAACATAATAAAAGCCATATATGACAGGCCCACAGCTAGTATCATACTGAATGGGAAAAAACTGAAAGCCTCTCTTCTAAGATCTAGAACACGATAAGGATGCCCACCTTCACCACTGTTATTCAATTTAGGACTGGAAGTCCTAGCTAGAGTAATCAGACAAGAGAAAGAAATAAAGGGCATCCAAACTAAAAGGAAGAAGTCAAAGTATCCTTGTTTGGAGAGCATATGAACTTATATTTGGAAAAACCTAAAGTGTCTACCACAAAACTATTAGAACTGATGAACAAGTTCAGTAAAGTTGCAAGATACAAAATCAACACACAAAAATCAGCAGCATTTCTATATGCCAAGAGGAAACAATCTGAAAAAGAAATTTAAAAAATTAACCCCATTTATAGTAGCCACAAATAAAACTAAATACCTAGGAATTAAAGTAAAAGATCTCTATAATGAAAAGCACAAAACATGGATGAAAGAAATTGAAGACACCAAAAAAAAAAAAGGAAAGATATTCCATGTCCATGGATTAAAAGAATCAATATTGTTAAAATGTCTATACTACCCAAACCAATCTACAGATTCAACGCAATCCCTATCAAAATATCAATGACATCCTTCACAGAAATAAAAAAAAGAATCCTAAAATTTATATGGAACCACAAGAGACCCAGAATAGCCAAAGCTATCCTAAACAAATAGAACAAAACTGGAGGGATCACAATACCTAGCTTCAAATTATACGAGAGAGCTATAGTAACCAAAATAGCATTGTACTGGCATAAAAATAGACACACAAACCAATGGAACAGAATAGAGAACCCAGAAACAAATCCATACCTGCAGAGTGAACTCATTTTCAACAAAGGTGCCAAGAACATACTCTGGGGAAAAGATAGTCTCTTCAATAAATGGTGCAGGGAAAACTGGATATCCATATGCAGAGGAATAAAACTAGACCCCTATCTCTCACCATATAAAAAAATCAAATCAAAGTAGATTAAAGACTTAAATCTGAAATCTCAAACTATAAAACCACTACAAGAAAGCATTGGGAAAAATCTCCAGGACATTGGTCTGGGCAAAAATTTCTTCAGTAATACCGCATAATCGCAGCAACCAAGGCAAAAATGGACAAATGGGATCACATCAAGTTAAAAACCTTCTGCACAGCAAAGGAAACAATCAACAAAGTGAAGAGACAACCCATAGAATAGGAGAAAGTATCTGCAAACCACCCATCTGACAAAGCGTCAATAATTAAAATAGATAAGGAGCTCAAACAACTCTATAGAAAAAAAAAATCTAATAATCCAATCAAAAAATGGGCAAAAGATGTGAACAGATATTTCTCAAAAGAAGACATGCTGCTCAACATCACTGATCATCAGAGAAATGCAAATCAAAGCTACAATCAGATACCATCTCATCCCAGTTAAAATGGCTTATATCCAAAATACAACTAATAATGCTGGCGAGGATGTGGTGAAAAGGTAACCCTCATACACTGTTAGTGGGAATGTAAATCAGTACAACCACTATGGAGAACAGTGAGGAGGGTCCTCAAAAAACTAAAAATAGAGCTACGGTATCATCCAGCAATCTCACTACTGGGTAAATACCCAAAAGAAAGGAAATCAGTCTATCAAAGAGATATCTGCACTCCCATGTTTGCTGCAGCCCTGTTTACAATTGCCAAAATTTGGAAGCAACCTAAGTATCCATCAGCTGATGAATGGATACAGAAAATGTGGTGCATATACACAATGCAGTACTATTCAGCCAAAAAAAGAATGAGATCCTGCTACTTGCAACAACATGGATGGAAATTGAGATAATTACATTAAGTAAAACAGACCAGGCACAGAAAGACAAAAAACACATGTTCTCACTTGCGAGATCTAAAAATCAGAACAATTGAACTAATGGAGATAGAGAGTAGAAGGATGGTTACCAGATGCTGGGAAGGGTCGTGAGGGTGGTGGGGAATGGGGATGGTTAACATGTATGAAAAAAAGGAAACAATGAATAAGATTTACTATTTGATAGCACAACAGGGTAGCTATAGTCAACAATAATCTAATTGTACATTTTAAAATAAAAAAAGTAAAACTGGTTTGTTTGTAACACAAAGGATAAATGCTTGAGGGGATGGATACCCCATTCTCCATGATGTGATTATTATGCATTGCATGCCTATATCAAAACATCTCATGTACACCATAAATATATACACCTACTACGTACCCACAAAAATTAAAAATTAAAAAGTTAATAAAATTCAATGTAAAAGGGTATTTGTGTTCTCTACTTTTTCTTTAACACAAACAAGCAACACCAGGAAAAAAATTTGATGTCTCTAGGGA
>CAUYLG010035240.1:0-51766 GCA_963573385.1 Cacajao melanocephalus
CTATTATATATGTTATATATAACATATTATATAATAGATAATATATATAATATATAATAGTTATATATTTAATATTATATAATATATTTATAATATATTATAAATAATATAATATTTATTATAATTGATGAGCCAATATTGATATATTATTATTACTAAAATCTATAGTTTATATTAGGTTCACTCTTTGCCTTATATGCTCTATGAGCTTTCATAAATATGTAACTTGTATTTCCATTACAGTATCATACAAAATAGTTTCACTGGCATAAAAGAATCCCATGTTTGGCCAGGTGCGGTAGCTCATGCCTATAATCCCAGCACTTTGGAAGGCCGAGGCAAGAGATGAGACCAGCCTGACCAACATGGTGAAACCCTGTCTCTACTAAAAATACAAAAATTAGCTGGGCATGGTGGCCTGTGCCTGTAATCCCAGCTACTCGGGAAGCTGAGGCAGGAGAACTGCTTGAACCCAGGAGGTGGAGGTTGCAGTGAACTGAGATCATGCCACTGCAGTCCAGCCTGGGGACACAGTGATACTCTGTATAAAAAAAAAAAAAAAAAAAAAAAAAATCTCATGTTCTACCTGTTCATTTCTTCTTCCTGAACCCCTGGCCACTGCTCATCTTTTTTACCAGCCTCATAGTTTTGCTTTTTCCGCAATGCCATATAGTTAGAATTATATAATAGATAGACTTTTTAGATTGGCTTTTTCACTTACCAGTGTGCATTCAAGGTTCCTCCATGTCTTTTCATGAATTGATAGTTCACTTTTTTTTTAAAGCATGCAATAATATTCCATTATATGGTTGTTCCACAGTTTATCCATTCACCTGTGGAAGGATATCTTGGTTGCTTCCAAGTTTTGGCAGTTGTGAATAATACTGCTGGAAACATTCTTGTGCAGGTTTTTATGTGGATAAGTTTAACTCATTTGAGTTTCTCACCATTACATATGATGTTAGTTCTAGGTTTTTTGTAAATGTTCTTTATCAAGTTGACAGATTTCCCCTCTATTTCCAGTTTGCCGAGAGTTTTTATTATGAAAGAGTGTTGGATTTTGTCAGGTGCTTTTCTGCAACTATTCATATGATCATTATTTTCTTCTTTAGCTTATTCATAGGATGGATGATATTAATTGATTTTTGAATGTTGAACCAGCCTTTTGACAGGGGTTATGTTGACTTTCTAGGTCAGTATTAAGAGTTTTGATACATTAACATGGGATATGTTTCCTTTTCTTTCAGTCTTCTTTAATTTCTTTCAACAGTGTTGTATAGCTTTTAGGGTACAAGTCTAATACTTCCATGTTAAATTTATTCCTATGTATTTTTTTCTTTTTGATGCCTTTATAAATCAAGAAAGTAATTGTCTTCAAAGTATTTGTAGCTCATGTATAGAAATGCAGTTGGTTTCTGTATAACGATCTTGTTTCCTGCAACCATGTTGAACCCGTTTATCAGCACTGATAGTTTTTTATGTGTATGACTTTCCTAGTATTTTCTATATACCAGATTATATCGTCTGAAGATACAGTTTTATTTCTTATCCAATCTGTATTTTGTTATTATTTATTTTTGCAGTGATTTGAAAACTTGACTGTGATGTGAGAAATACAAAGTTATGTGCTTTACAGTTTCCAGTGAAATCATTCTGTCACGTAGCTTTTTGATAAGAACAAAAGATGATAAAGATGAGATTTGTCATCTCATAGTTGACTTGTTCATTCAGTCATTGAGCTTCTTAGTCACTCCTATATCTTCTTTGGACAGATGATCACTTTTTTATGATTATTACTTTAAGTTCTGGGGTACATATGCAGAATGTGCAGGTTTGTTACTTAGGTATATACGTGCCATGGTGGTTTGCTACATCCATCAACCTGTCTCTACATTAGGTATTTCTCCTAATACTACCTCTCCCCTAGCCCTCCACCCCTGACGGGCCCCAGTGTGTGATATTCCCCTCATCGTGTCCATGTGTTCTCATTGTTCAACTCCCACTTAGGAGTGAGAACATGCGGTATTTGGTTTTCTGTTCTTGTTTTAGTTTACTGAGAATGGTAGTTTCCAGCTTCATCCATGTCTCTGCAAATGACATGAACTCATCCTTTTCTATGGCCTTATAGTATTCCATAGTGTATATGTGCCACGTTTACTTTATCCAATTTATCATTGATGTACATTTGGGTTGGTTCCAAGTCTTTGTTATTGTGAACAGTGCGGCAGTAAACATACGTATGCATGTATCTTTATAGTAGAATGATTTATAATCCTTTGGGTATGTACCCAGTAATGGGATTGCTGGGTCAAATGGTATTCCTAATTCTAGATCCTTGAGGTATTGCCACATTGTCTTCCATAATGGTTGAACTAATTTACACTCCCACCAACCATGTAAAAGCATTCCTGTTTCTCTACATCTTCTCTAGCATCTGTGGTTTTCTGACTTTTTAATGATCTCCATTCTAACTGGCATGAGATGATATCTCAATATGGGTTTGATTTGCATTTCTCTAATGACCAGTGGTGATGAACTTTTGTTCATTTGTTTGTTAGCTGCATAAATGTCTTCTTTCGAGAAGTATTTGTTCATATCCTTTGCCCACTTTTTGATGGGGTTGTTTGTTTTTTTCTTGTAATTCTGCTTAAGTTCTTTGTAGATTTGCCTGTTTTTATATTGGGTTATTTGTCTCTCTTTGTATATAGTCAGATATAAGCCCTTTATTGGATATATGATTTCCACATATTTTCTTCTAGGCTCTGGTTGTTTAATGGTGTCTTTCCCTCCAACAGTGAAATACTGTACATTTTAATTATTGATAAATTGCATCAATATGGGAAACTGTGTGTGTATAAACTTATTTTCTTTATGGTGTTGTTTGGTGCTCAGAAGTTTTTAATTGTTACAAATTTCAGTTTATTATTTTTTTTTCAAAGCTCATGATTTTGATGTTTCTAAAAACTCGTTGGTGAATCAAAGCTCTTGAAAAGTTTCTCTGTTTCTTTATAAAACTTTTTTTTTTTTTTTTGAGATGGAGTCTTACTCTGTCACCAGGCTGGAGTGCAGTGGTGTGATCTCGGGTCACAGCAACCTCTGCCTCCTGGATTCAAGCGATTCTCCTGCCTCAGCCTCCCAAGTAGCTGGGAGTACAGGCACCTGCCACCACGCCCTGCTAATTTTTTGTATTTTTAGTAGAGATGAGGTTTCACTGTGTTAGCCAGGATGGTCTTGATCTCCTGCCTTATGATCCGCTTGCCTCTGCACGCCTGGCCTCTTTCTAAAACTTTATTGTTTTACCCTTTACATTTTGATCTTTAATTTATTTGGGGTCAATTTTTGTGTGTGAGGTTTGGGTCTATGTTTATTTTATTTGGTTTATTTATTTTTTATTTTAATTTATTTTTTGCATATAGGTCTCAGCACCATTTGCAGAAAAGACTAATCTTTACCCAGTGATTTGAGTTTTTTTTTGTAGCAAATCAATTGACCAGAAATGTAAGGGCTTTCTTTCTGTACTCTCAATTCTGTTCCTTTGGTTTCCCATCTATCCTTATGCCAGTACCACACTGTACTTAGGTTTTTGCAATGCAATTTTTCTATGAAAAAAGTTAGTTTAAGAATTGGACTTAAGATGCAATGTCTCCATTTAAAAAATACTGTTGTACTTTTGCTACTTTTCCTTTCTGTTCTTTATGAGTCACTCTGTTAAAAGTACTAGTATTTGGTGATTTCTCTTTGATATTATTATAGAAATCTAATGTGGTAGATGACAATGTAGAATTAATCAAGATGCATTTTCCAGATCACTATATATATGACTTTAAGCAGTGCTTTGTTTTTCATAAAAGTGATAATCATTTTTATGCCTGTTCTGCATTTGAATAAAACAGATTAAGTTTTTCATTATCTCTGTCTTAATCATTGCCAGTAACTACTAAATAAAGGATTTACAAGGCTGGCATATTATCTCAAGTATTTTCATTAATGGTGACATGAATTGGGTCTCATATTACAAAACTATTATTTTACTAAATAGAAAACCTGTGAATTAAAATGTCTTGTGTGGGTTTGGTAACATAGTATAGTTCTATGTGTTTTATGAAAAGTGGACATTTGTCATAGTATAAAATGCTAGCTGTATTTTTATATTTACCTATTCTGTTTTTATCTTTATCTTTGTATTAGTATGATTCTCAATAGCTAACTGTGAAGACATTAAAATAATTATATTAGAAATGTGAAGATTGCAAATTTGTGTATTTTATTTAGTTATAACTGTGTTATGAATGCATAAACATTGAAAAGGAAATTTTTTAAAAGTCAGTGCTTTATTGTGATGTTTGGAATCTAGTTGACTATTTTGTCTTGTTTTCTTATAAAATCATAATTTTGTTTGGGACATGACTTATTTTTAATGTGAAAAAAATCTAAATGTAGTCTTGGTGAAATGCAGAGATGTTTCCCTTCTCTGGCATATAGCTGAGCTGACTATTGCTGCTGGGCTTTAATTGGAGATTACAGTCACGCTATTAGATTTGGAACCTGTTTTCTGCAGTGCCATTAGTAGGTCAAGCCATGCCTCCTGGTTCCCGGAGGGCTCAGTTCTCAGGATGGCTTATTTGCTTCCTGGTTTCTTTGTAATCTTCTCATTTCAACCTGGGTAGACCAGCTTGATGGCAACTGACGTGTGTTACCTGGCCCTTTTACTTTCCTGGGAAGTCCTTTGGCTGATAATATTATTTTTTAAAAACATATCCATAGATCAACATGGAATTATTCTTTTTATTGTTCATTTAAAGGCAAAGCCATAGGTAAGCTTTCATTTATAACTCTAGGTCCCTGGAAATAGATGTGATGAAACTTTTAACCCAATTACTTCTTTAAATCTTCTCTTTCTCTCTGTTGCCTCTTTTAACATCTTTGTGACCTGTTCACAGAATGACTCCATGAGGAGTATAGATATGGTCTTCTTGTTCTTGTTTTCTTTTGGGAGCTGAATCAAAATATGGCTGGGTGAGGGTAACCTCTTAACCATCGTTTACTTTGAGTAGAGCCTTTTGCCAGCTGAAGTTGGGATTCAGAATGATTGAACCACTGAAGTTTGAGTTGTGGTATAATTACATTGGTGAAGTCTTTGGCCTGTTAATGAGCATTTGTTGCAGATGAAGCAAAATCAGATCAACCTAGTCCCAATCACTGAGTCAACACCAGAATGAAGAGAGTCTGGGGACTGGGTGTGGTGGCATGTATCTGTAGTCCCAGCTATTCAGGAGGCTGAGGCAAGAGAATTGCTTGAGCCCAGGAGCTTAAGAATAGCCTGGGCAACATAGCAAGACCCAGATCCTGTCTCAAAAAGAAAAGAGTGCCTGGAACTTGCTTCTTTAGTACAACCACAATTTAGTATACATCTATAATGAGGATGTTTATGATAAATACATTAACGGAGTTTGGAATAATATATCTTTTAATACTTTACCTGTCTTTTTTTATGTTAATCTATGAAGTATGGGTTTCATTTAAAAGCTTTCAAAGATACCATATGTGAGTGACCTACAGTTATTTATTTTAATGTAATTACTGATACAAGAACAAACAGTACTTTCTCAGTTTCATACTAATCTGTGATGCATAAAATATTTAATTTTATTATATTGTTCAAATAAGATCTATACAAATGACATGATAACTATTCAAAGTTTCTGAAATTTCCAAATTGATTATTATCTACTCAAATAAGCATTGATCCTTGGTTTCATTCATAAACCAAAATAGTCTACTGGTTTGGATAGTGCCTGTGTAAAAGCACCTAACAATTTATAAAAAATCAAGTATCAATATTGGTCTGGCTTGCATTAACAAATCTTTCTTTGCAGTTTGCTAGTGTACTCTCCGTAAGGATGAAAGAAAATAGTTTTCAATGTAATCATCATGCATCTGAGGCCCTTTGAGGACAGCTTTTAGAATCATAGTAACTATGCTGTGCTTGGTCTCATAAGGGTGATTTTTTTTTTTGTTGAGGGCTCAAGGATATAGTTAATTTGTTACTGCTGTGGCTTTTTTCTGGTGTCTGGTTAAAGTGTCACAGAGCCTATGAAAAGTAAGACAGTAATTAGTGACTTCAGGAATGAATTCTCTCAGAAGTAAAGTCTGGAGTTCCAACCATGACTTTAGATCCTTGATTATTCTAAAATAGGATTATTCTAAGATAGGATTGAAAATGACCACTAGTCTTGAGCAGGCATTAACATGTGAGTGATAAGGAATGGTGAATTTGTGTTACTTCAGTGCAAATCAGTTAAATTCCAAGTGAGAGAGGTTGCATGTGCGGTTTGCTAAGTACTAAGCACTTTTCAGTATCTTATGGGGGTGGAGTGAGGGGACGGGGCAGACTTCATTTCATCCTCACAACAGTGCTTTGAGAGAGACAGTGTTACCCAGTTTTAAAGGAGCTCAGGTTTGGAGAGATCAATTTTTGTTCAAGTCTTATATCCACTAATTTAAA
Source organism: Cacajao melanocephalus (assembly GCA_963573385.1). Lineage (NCBI taxonomy): Eukaryota > Metazoa > Chordata > Mammalia > Primates > Pitheciidae > Cacajao > Cacajao melanocephalus. The sequence goes on from CAUYLG010035240.1 coordinate 6,506, forward strand.
TTTGAATCCTGATGTTCAAAAACTCCTTGATATAGTTGTATAAATCAAAGCACTGCCCATGAAGTGGTTCACGCAGAGCAAACTCTCCCTATATGTATCTCTCTTTATATAGTTTTATTATTATTATAAGTAATAAGAATAAAATCCTAAATGTACTATATGAATAGAATGCTTTGACATTTTCAAGGAGACAGTGGTTGATTTGAATGTAGATTTATTTGGAAAAGTGGCATTTTGTGGATTTTCAAGCATTTTTGCCTGAGAAAACATCTCATTAGACCCTTAGAGGTAGAAAGAGAAATGCAGGGAATGTTTAAAAAGTTGGTCCTGGCTGGGCACGGTGGCTCACACCTGTAATCCCAGCCCTTTGTGGGGCTGAGGCAGGAGGATCACTTGAGGTCAGGAGTTCCATACCAGCCTGGACAACATAGGGAGAACCTATCTTTACAAAAAATAAATAAAAAAAAAAAAGAAAATATTAGCCAGGTATAATGGCACATATCTATAAACCTAGCCACTCAAGAGGCTGAGGTGGGAGGATCGCTTAAGCCCAGGAGGTCAAGATTACTGTATTTCAGCTTGGGTGACAGAGCAAGATTGTCTAAAAAAAACAAAAAAGGAAAGTGCGTTCTGGGTTTTATAGCTAGGTATGTGGCCTAGCCATCCACTCCATCAACTTGCTGTGAATTACTCAGAGGTATTTTGGTGGCGAGGGGAATCAGATACTCCTAAGCAGCTGCTTAGAGAAGGAAGGAAGAAGATAAGCCTTGGACATTCCTGGCTTCCCCTCCCCATTACTCTGCACTCCTTGTTTGGAGCTGCCTAGAATTTTTCAGTGGGGAGAGAGGAACCAAGGTGTTTACGTCTATGATGGTTTGAGAGTCTGGTCAATCTGTTGCTTTCCTAGTAATCTCAACTGATAGCATTCTTAGTTAAGTACCTAGTAGATGTTAATCCCTTTCTACCTTTTCCGGCCACTGTGTCTACACAAAGTATAGAAACTAACAAACGGAAAGGTTAAGCTATACGGAACCCTTTCCAAAGCTGTGATTGCCAACCTTCAGCTTTTTATAGACATTTCTGGTTTGATTCACGGAGTCTGTGTTGTCTAGAAGAGCTTGACTTGTTCTGCCAGGGGCTGATTGTCTAGCAGTTCTGAGATGCAGTTTGAGGCATAGCAGGTCAGTTATGATACTTACAACACATGCAAAAGAGGGACTTCTGTTTGAGATTAAATTATCTTCTGAAATAGACACACAAAAGCAATTTGGTGATGTCTTTCAGAACTTAAAATCACCAGCAATGTCATAAATATGTTCACTTAAAACTGTGCCAAGATATTTATATGTTATATTGTAGCATGTTTGTAAAGAATGAAGTAGTTCTGTATGTATGCTCGTTTGGAAAGATTTATAAGATATATATATACACACATACACATATATATAAAAAATGAAAAAAATATTTTGTAGAATCATGTGATTACCATTCCCTTTTGTATAATTTTTTTTAAAAAGGTATATATGCTAGTACATGCATTTTTTTCCCTAAAAAGATGTACAGTACAACTGTTAATAAACTGGAAAACTTTTCTTTTTCTTTCTTTTCTGTATAATTTGAATTTTCTAACTATATTAATTTATTTTTCTTTCCTTTAAAAAAAATCGGGCTAGCTAGGCAGTATGATTATGTACTATTTTGCTTTAGTTTTAATGTATTTTATAAAACCCTACTAAATGTTTTTTCTAAAACATTGCAATTTTTTTCTAAGGTTCATTTGTCAATTTTTCTTGTCTTATGGGAGTTCAGAGGAGTAAGCAATTTTTGTGGGAAGAGTGGTAAAGCATATAGCTAGCAAATGTTCTCATGAAAGCTTATTAATTAAAACATGGAGTTGAAAAATAGAAAGGAAAAAGATATTTCCCAAATGTAATTTGAAGGACAAAGAATCTGATCTTGCTGAAGTATGTTTGAAGGTGAACCTTTATGCTCGGTTTGTTTGCTTTCAAAGGAGCTTTGGACTGAATTGTATTTGCTTTTCAGACCGCAGGGCTGGAGGTGGCCATGGAAGCCTCCAGAATCTGATTGCTAATCAAGAAAGCTGTTTGCTAAGAAAGACCTACCTGTTTGGACTTGAAGTAATGACTGATGCACAGATAAAGTCAGTGTGACTTTTTAAATGTCTTTTGACTTCTGTGTTGAGATTTTACTTTTCTCTTAATTAAAACCCTTCGACAAAGGTTGCAGGTCAAAGGAGATGACTCCTCTAAACTCTTCTGGTAGCAATAGCTGCTTAACTCTTCAACTCTTGATAGGCTTGTCTGGAGACATTTGTGTTCGTTTTTCTGTGGTGTGATTTACCTCCTTTGGTCTTAGTTTGAATGCTGAAATTTAATAATAGGTACGAAGATGGAAATTTTTCTTTAGAATTTAGATGATGGTAGTCTGGAGAAGAAAGGCATTATGCTGGCCTTTATCCATATTTCAATATGTAATACCTGAAGTTTGTTTGTTTGTTTATTTTTGAGAAGGAGTCTCTCTCTGTTGCGCCCAGGCTGGAAAGCAATGGCATGATCTCAGCTTACTGCAACCTCCACCTCCTAGGAGGTTCAAGTGATTCTCCTGCCTCAGCCTCCTGAGTAGCTGGAACTACAGGCCTGTGCCACCACGCCTGCCTAATTTTTGTGTTTTAGTAGAGATAGGGTTTCACCATGTTGGCCAGGATGGTCTTGAACTCCCATGGTGTTCCACCTGCCTCAGCCGCCCAAAGTGCTAGGATTATAGACGTGAGCCACAGTGCCCAGCCAAAGTTTTATTTTTAAAAAATCAGTAAACAATGTTATTTTTCTAATTTCATAAGAATTTCAGAAACATGTTTTCCTAAAATGGTTTGTTAAATACCTTATCCAACTCAGCAATATTTATTTTTGCCATATCTACCACTCTTTATAACTTCTGTTCAGATATCTGACCTTAAACTTAGTCGTGCCAGGAATCATAACCCCTATATTTCAAGGCATGTGAACCATAGTATAGGAATTTTAATCTATTAAGGAGATTGAGGAGACAGTTTCTAAAATACATATATATGTATGTATATGTATGTGTTTATATGTAATTAATTATATTTATAATATAGAAAAGTCTAAAATACCACCATTGTTACTTGATATCATAAATGAGGAAAAACTGATATTATCTTTAGTACATACTCAGTTCCCAAAAGAATGTGATAATTTAAAAATTCAAGATAATCAGTACCTAATACAGGAATAGCAAACTCAAATGCTAATAAAACAGGGACCCAACAGAAAGTAAACCAGTAAACTTGGGCATAGAGTGGAGAAAAAGTGCACAGCTACCACTCAGCTTCCCGCTTCTGCTGTTCAGGAATGAGGCTCCAGTGTAGCATGATCTGCTGATACCTCAAGAGAAGGCAGAAATGTGGAGCTTTGTGAGTGCCCCCATACTTTTAATGTGTTGGAAACACATTAAAAAGATTAAAACATTGTACTCTTGCATGTTTTGCTATGATATTCCTTGTCAGTACATCAGGGCCTGAGAAGCATAAGGGATGGCGCTTGTTCTTTGGTGACATACAGTGTATTTGGGCCCTTATTATGTGGAGTAGTTGAAGGGCTGAAATAAGTGGTATGGGTGCCGAAGGCCAAAGGATCCCCAAGGAGGTAGAAATTGGTGTGAGTCAGATCATTCTGGGAAGCTTCATAGACGAGGGGACTCTGGCCTACAGGGCCTTAAGATTTAGGGTCCTGGAGAGAAGGGAGGGCTGATGGGGAGCAGAAGTGGGGAGCACATGGTCTTGGGGCAGTGGTAGGAACTCGAGGAGACTGGCCTCAGTGGAAGGCCTCGCAGCGGGTCTGTGCCCTGAAGAGCTCCTCACAGAGCTGGAGGAGAGTTAGCTAGTAGGGAGAATATGAGATGGAGTTAGAGTGGAAAGGAGGGGCCACCCTCTAGGGCCCTCTAGGCACTCATAAGGACTTCATGTTTTACTGTGGGGAAAGATAAGAGTCATTGCAAGCCCCGATAGCAAAGGTGCTATGGTGTGACTTGAGTTTTAACAGGATTCCTCTGTTGAGAATAGAGTGTAGAGGGTGAGGATAGAATTAGGGCAAGCAGCAAGGAGGTCACTGGAGTAATCCAGGCAAAAGGAATGGGGGCTTGGGCAAGGGGCAGCAATGGATCTACACCGAAGACTGAGTCAGTATGGTTTACTGGTGGACGAGACCTTGGAAACGTGTCTTCATTCCTTTCTTTTCATTGATAATGACCAAGCCACAGCCTAGACCCTTCTTCTCATTCCTAGATAACTGTGAAATTCTAGAAAATTTCCTCCTTCTCGATTATCTCTTTTCATCCTACAACTACAGCAGGATTGATGTTGGAATGCTGCCCCCATCACAGCCTCCCTGGCCTTTGAACACAGTGGGAGGATTTCTGCCTCAGGGCCTGGCATTGGCTGTTTCTTCTTCCTGTGTTCTCTTCCCCAGATACCCTCCTGGATAATGAGAGAGGTCTCATTTAATTCTTTGCTCAAATTTACTCTCGGTGAAACCTACCCTGATCAATGTTTTAAAACTTGCAAACCTTCCTGCCACTCCTCCCCAAATCCCTCTTAACTTTTAAATTTTTTTCCCTGTAGATCTTAGCCCTTCTAACATACCTGCATACTTTACTTATGTTTTAAGTTATTGTCTCTCTCTCCTCACTGGAATATAAATGCCAGGAGGAATTTATATACATATAAATTTATTTACATATATAAATTCCAAAAGGCAGGGATTTTTGTTTTTGTTCACTGATACATCCCTGTCACCTAGAATACTGTCCTGTGGGGAGTGGATACTTGATAAATGTTTGTTGAAGGAATGAATAAGTGGCTTTCAAGAGGCACTTGAGATATACCACATGTCAGACACTAAGAATTAAAAACAAACAAAACAAAGACACAAGCCCTGCCCCAGAGCACATGGTCCAGTGGGGCACAACAGCAGGAGAACAAAGCCTATTGATCAAATACAGTGTGTCCAAACTTTTGTGCAAACACAAGTGAAAAAGCAAGTAATTCTAGACTGTTGATTTGGACTTCCCAAGGCACACAGGTTGGGGAGAGGTGATGACGTTTCAGGGAGAGGGAGCAGTGTGAGAGAGGATGTGGAGACAGGAATGTGCCAACCAACTGTGTAGTCAGGAGGGTGTTGGTGGTGGAGAGTGACTGAAGATGAGGCAAGAAAATGGAAAATGGGGCCAGGTTGAGAGGGGCCTTGAATACCCTGCACAGGAGTCTTGACTTCCCAAATTTTTGAGCTCCTGTTATGTGCCAAGAACAGTGCTAGGTGCTAGGGATTCAAAGGTGAGTAGATTGCTCTTCCTACTTTCTGGGCTTCGTCTTCTAGAGAGAGGCTGTAGTGTTAGTCAAGAAGAAAAATGGCTGGGATTGTGGTGGTGGGAATGGAGAGGCCAGGAGAGACAGAGGAGGGAATCTGGGGTAGTATTAACAGGATTTATTCAAAGACACGGCATGTCATGGAGGGAGTAGAGTCTTCTGGTTCATCACTGGGGCTTAGGGGTAGATAGATGGTGACAGTGTTGTCTGATAGAAAAGGCAGGTAGAGGAGGCAAGGAGTGGGAAGTGCCCATCAGAGATCCCAGGAGGGATCTGAAGGAAAATCAGAAATATATAATAGCCTGTTAGTTTTGTCTTTGGGAAGCCAGGAGGCTGGAGATAAAGTGCCCCAACCAAGAAAGTTGGAAGAGACAATGTGTTTGTAGGACAGTAGGGGAAGTCATGTGTGTATCTTACCAGAATGTCACTTCCATGAGGGCATGGGTTTGGTTTGTTCACTGCTGTATGTTCAGCCCCTAGAACCCTGCCTGGTACAGAGTACAATCTGAGCAAATGCTTGTGGAATTAATGAATAACGTAGTTGAGTTTGGAGGACAAAATTGGAGTCATAAGTTGTTAGAAGGCTTAAAATGAGACTAAAGTGATTAAAATGATATTATTTTAGATATTCTTTTACAGGGCTTTGGTGATCATTCAGACTGTTTAGAAATTTAAAAATGTTAACTTTTACTGATGATATTCCTGGTCACATACTTGCTTTGGATATATACCCAATAATGGGATTGCTGGGTTGAATGGTAGTCCTAAGTTCTTTTAGAACTCTCCAAACTTCTTTCCGCAGTGGCTGAACTAATTTACATTCATCAACAGTGTATAAGTGTTCCTTTGCTCCAAAGCCTCACCAGCATCTGTTGTTTTTTACTTTTTAATAATAGCCATTCTGGCTGGTATATCATTGAATATCACAGTATATCATTGTGTTATTATGGTTTTGAATTTCTCTGATGATTAGTGAGGTTGAACGTTTTTTCATATGTTTGTTGGCTGCTTGTATATCTTCCTTTGAGAAGTGTCTCATCATGTCTTTCACTCACTTTTTTTTTTTTTTGAGATGGAGTCTCGCTCTATTGCCTAGTCCAGAGTACAGTGGTGCAATGTCAGCTCCCTGCAATCTCTGCCTCCTGGGTTCAAGTGATTCTCGTGCTTCAGCCTACTAAGTAGCTGGGATTACAGATGCTTGCTACCACACCTGGCTAATTATTATATTTTTGGTAGAGATGGGGTTGCATCATGTTGGCCAGGCTGGTCTTGAACTCCTGACCTCATGTGATCCACCCTCTTCGGCCTCCCAAAGTGCTGGGATTGCAGGTATGAGCCACTGCACCTGGACTTTTGGCCACTTTTTAATGGAGTTTTTTTTTTTTCCCTTATTGAGTTAAGTTTCTTATGGGTTCTGGATACTAGATCTTTGTCAGAAACGTGGTTTGTGAATATTTTCTCCCATTCTGTAGCACATACCTGGCTTGAATAGATAGCTTGATCTCTAATAGTGTTATGATTTGTTGAACCCAGTTTGATATTGGAAGCAGGCAGTCTAGATTAACACAGCAATAGGTGACCTTTCATGCAAAGAAGTGAATGGCTGCATGAAAGGCACATGTGAAATGAGTGAGAATGGAATTTGTTTGCAGTTGCCTTCTATTTATGAGGAATGTCAAGTGAATGCTTTGATTTTTTTTCCTTGTGTTGTGTTATCGTTGCAGTACACATGCTTATAAAATGTGGACTGGCAACTGGTGCTTAGAAATCTTTTGGGTTTTCCCAAAAGACTTTTCATTATGGTTGGATTTGGTGTTTGTATTTATGAAGTATTTTATAAAGACAGTGAAAAAGATATGTTGCTTTTTTTTTTTTTGGTAGTCAAAATTTTTTTGTAGTAATTGGGACACTGTAGAATGTAATATCGTTTCATTATGTTAGAAAGGTAGCTAATTTTTAAATAAGTGGGAATTGAACTGTGAGTTTATTGAGTCTAGTCTCATGGCACTGGTAAGAATAAACGGAAATAGAGCCTTCCCATGTCAGTGATTCCAACAGTGTTATGGACTGAATTGTGTCTCCCCCAAATTCATATGTTGAAATGTGAGTATATTTGGAGACAGTCTTTAAAGAGGTAGTTAAGATAAATTTAAGGGCTATTAAGGAGGATCCTAGTGCAGTGGACTGGTGCCTTACAAGAAGAAATTAGGCACAGACAAGAAGAAATTAGTCCAGTGGGAGGATGCTGTGAAGACACAGGGAGAGGACGGCTGTCTACAAGCCAAGGAGAGAGGCCTCAGAAGAAACCAGTGGTGCTGACACCTTGATTTCAGATTTCTAGCCTCCAGAACTGTGAGAAAATAACTTTCTATTGTTTAAGCCACCCAATTTGTGGTACTTTGTTATGGCAGTCCTATCAAAGTGCTACAAGCAGGAAGTCCAGGCTGTTCAGGGAAACTTGCTGCATCATCCAGTTTCAGCATCACAGTCTCCCTGGAAGTCAGGAAGCAGGAGATTCAGTACTGCCCTGGGTATCCCAAGAAGGATGTGTCCATTTGAATGCTCACAGGATCGCCAGGCAACTGCTGTTGTCTGTTGTTCATTTCTGATCATTTTTGTCATTCATTTCTGATCATTTTCTTCTCTTATTAATTAATTAATTAATTTATTGACAGGGTCTTGCTCTGTCCCTCAGCCTGGAGTGCAGAGGTGTGAACACAGCTTACTGCAGCCTTGAATTCATGGGCTCAAGTGATCCTCCTGCTTCAGCCTCCCAAGTAGCTGGGACCACAGGCACGCACCTCCGTGCCTGGCTAATTTTTCTGTAGAGACAAGAACTCACTATATTACCCAGGCTGGTCTTGAACTCCTGGATTCAAGCATTCCGCTTGCCTCTGCCTCCCAGAGTGCTGGGATTATAGGCACAAACCACTGTACCTGGCCTTTCTGATCATTTTTGTTTGAAGCTGCGTACCTTGTCAGCATTTTTATTTCCTTCTGAAACTCCAATTAAAGTTGTGAGATGAAGCTGAAGTGCTTATCTTACAACTTTCTGTGATTGGAGGCCTCAGGTTTCATTTATGTGGATAGTCCCAAGCTTAGCTGACTAGATGAGATTCTTGCTGAGGCAGGACAGCTTTGTGGACGGCTGTCTTTGGTGTGAATTGGACCATGTGCATGAGATGCCAGGGTTTCAAGCCAAGGCTGCTTTCTCAAGAGACTGTCTCCGGCAGCTTGGACTTTAAGTGAAGCTTAATTTAATCCCTGGTTTTCACAGTAAATATGTAGGGTGTGTGCTACTTACAGTAGGAGTTAGAAGGCCATTGGCTTCCTCTGGCCTATTTATTTGAATTTGATTTACTTGGAAATTTTTCAAGCAGCAGAGCACTTAGAGGTCTTCCAAAGAACTTAAAAAATTTTCATTTCACATTCCAGTAGATCTGTTTTCAAAATGGGTAGGGCAAGTGGAGTCTGTAATTAATTAGGTTATAGTAAATTTTGGTTTTGTTCCATGTATCCTAGGTTTGAAGAATATGAGAGGCATAACTGTTGAGAACCATCTTCTTGAATTCTTTCTTGATTGGTTGCTGGGACACCGAACTTCAGGATATTTAAACTATCTGGAGACCTAAAGTGAAGTACTGTCATTCTCTACTGAGTATCTAGGGCCACATAGACGTGTTTGATGTTAATAACACCTCTTCACTATGTGTGGCTGACTTGTCTGAGTAATACCATGAAAAGTGCTTCTTCAGATTCCAGGTCTTCACATATTGCTATTATGTAAGAGGGATAAGACTATTATAATTGAGTGAAATTTAAAATCTTCTGCTTCAAGTTATGAAATAACATGTTTTGGCTATGCCATCATGCAATCTGGCCTTTTCAGCAAATTTTATAGCTTGTGGGGACAGATGACCCTAAATTCCATCAGCACCTGCAATCAAAATAGTTCTCATTCCAGGGCCCACGCAACAGGGTGTGTTTGAGAGTACTTGAAAGTAAAGTGTAGGCAACATGTTGTACCCTTAGTCATAAAACATTATCCTGGAATTCATGTTGCCCCAAAGCCTGGTTTCAGCATCACAGTCACATTAGCATCACATTAAAAAACATTTTAATGTTTTATTGTAGTTCCCATTTCTGCAAAGGAAGAAAATGTCTGATGGAATTTCTTCACTAGGATGACAGATTGAGGTACTTAGGTGAGGAAAGAGATGCTAACAGAACTTGTGTGAGAAGATGACCAAAATCTGGGTGGAAAGAGTCTTAGAGAGTCAATTAGTGATGTTTATTTACCCAAATAAGCTATTTTTCCAGCCTATTATAACAAATGCGTTTATTCCATGTTGAATTAGTTTGTAGAATATCGAACAGATTCATGGGGTAGAATGTATTTTATCAAGACAAAATTAGCCACCCTGAGAAATGATTTAAACCAGAGATCAGCAAACTACAGCTTGGAGGCCAGATTCCCCCTTGCCACCTGGTTTTTTATATGGCCCATGAGCCTAGAATGGTTTTTACATTTTCAAATGTTTAAAGAAAAGTCAAAAGAAGAATAATTTTATGACACCTGAAAATTATATGGCATTTGTATTTCAGTGTTTATAATAAAGTTGTATTGGAACACAGCTGTGTTCATCCATGAATGAGCATATTCCACACTGTATATCAAAGCTCTGTGGCCAGTGTCTTCCTGCTGAGGCAGCACAGCTTTCTAGATGACCATGAAAAGCAACTTTCATGGTACAGCAGCAGAGTTGAGTATTGTCACAGAGACTCTAGCCCACAAAGTGTTCAGTTATTTACTGTCTGATCCTTTACAGAAATCTCTGCCCTCCCCTGCTAGTATTAGCAGTCGTTTAAATTTACTTTTTTTTTTTTTTTGTAAGACAGAGTCTTGCTGTCACCCAGGCTGGAATGCAGTGGCGTCATTTCTCTCTGCCTCCCAAGTTCAAGCAATTCTCCTGTCTCAGCCTCCTGAGTAGCTGGAACTTCAGGCGGGCGTCACCACACCCGGCCAATTTTTGTATTTTTAGTAGAGACGGGGTTTCACCATGTTGACCAGGCTGGTCACAAACTCCTGACCTCAAGTGATCCACCTACCTTGGTCTCGCAAAGTGCTGGAATTACAGGCCTGAACCTAACTGCGCCCAGCCTCTGAATGTACGTTCGATCATATTTTTGATTGTTTACTGTGGAAGGTGCTGGTTTTGATATGCAGGGTGAAATGTCTTCATGTTGGATGGCAGGTTATTCCATAAGCTCATCTTTTAATGGAAACAGAATCCCTTCAATGTAATCTGCAACAGATAACCACTGAGTATGTCCTTGGTCACTGGAAATTGAGCCACAACCTTTAAGAAAGTAGACCAGCTATTCTTTTTTTTCCCCTTCTCTAACTGACCGAATCATTCACTTATTCAACAAATATTTAGTGAGTGCTAGCTGTCTGCTTGCCACAGTTCCAGGCAGTGGTGATGAATGGTGATCCTAACAGACAAAGTCCCTCCTTGGGGACCCTCCATTCTCATGGGAGGAGATGGATCATAAGCAAATAAATATACACTGGGGTAAGAAGCACAAGGAAGAAAAGACAAAGGGAGAGGGAGAGCTGCGGCAAGAGAGGGCTGCTGAGATAAGGTGCTGGGTCAAGGCCTTTGGCCATAAGAATCAGATGAGCAGGAATTCATGATGTGAAAACCCAGGAGGTGGCATTCCGGGTGGAGGGAACTGCAGGAGCAAAGGGCTGCAAGTGGAGCCAGTGTGGCACATTTGGAGAATGGGAATGCTGTCCTGGAGACCAGGGCAGAGATGAAGACAAAAAAATATGGGTGGGGCAAGGGACAGGATACAGATGACATGGCACAGCAGAATAAGGACTTAAAATGTTTTTAATTCCGGGAGAGACGAGAAAGCTTTGAGTAAAGAACTGATTTGATCTGGTTATGTTTTTTTTTAAAAAATAAATTACAAGATATATCCTTTACCTTGTAGTTTATTGCAGATAATGGCATTTTGTAGATTAAAAGAAACAAAAACCCTAACAGTTCATCAGCCACAACAGTTAGCTTTAAGGCTGTCATGAAAGTAGGATCAAAACAATAGTAATTACAGACCAGTATCTTCTTAGGGGAATTTTCAGAGCTTCAGGTCTCTGTATCAGTCCAGGTCCCATAAGAAAACAGGTGGCACATGGTAGGTAATGGGAAGACAATGGACTCTAGTGTGGAGGGAAATGCCACTCCTACTGGGGTGCTTCAGGTCAATTAATGTGCTAGTGTTGTTTAGAATGGATTGAAGAACAAAGGGGAAGAAGATAGGGAGACCAAATAGTTTTATTCAATTAAATAGAAATTATTTTTAAAAACAGGAGTCAGCTTCTAATGTAGAGGAAAACTGTTATACAGACCCGTCAGAACAGTGAAAATACTTGTACTGTCCTCAGGTGTCATTAAAAACAAGCAGGTGCAGTGCCTCACACTTGTAATCCTAGCACTTTGGGAGGCCAAGGCAGGAGGATTGCTTGAGCCCAGGAGTTTGAGACCAGCCTGGGCAACTTAGTAAGACTCCCATCTGTACAAAAAATAAACAAAATTAGCCAAGCGTGGTGGTGTGCCCTGTAGGTCCAGCTACTCAGGAGGCTGAGGTCGGGGATCACTTGAGCTTGACAAGTTGAGGCTACAGTGAGCCAAGATGGCACCACTGCACTCCAGCTTTGGCAACCGAGTGAGACCCTGTCTCAGAATCACAAACACATACACAAACACACACGTGCATGCAACCAAATAAAGGAAACCATATATTACAAGTGTTGCCATAAAAAAAAAATTGGGGACACAGTACGTAGGAGCCATAAAGAAGTGGCTGCATCCTGGAGCTAGTAACAGCCATGCTCCTCCCACTCCTAGGCCTGAGGGGCAAGGGAGAGAACAGTTTCCAGGGGACCCTATAGAGGGCCACCTGACAGGGAATGGAACCATTCTTCCCCTTTCTTCTCCCGTAGGAGTCCCCCCATTGGCTGAACTGAAATGGGAGCCAGTGGGTAAGAAAGACTGTTGATAAATGGGTCAGCTTCTCAGAACACACAACATGCTGGCAGAGTGGAGGGCAGGTGGAGGATTTCCATTCTAAGGGACACCTCAGGAGTCTTAGCTGCATCCCAGTTATGTCACCTTCCTTTACACCCGTCACCACCCCCACCCACACCACAGATGTGCACACATGAGCGTGTACACACACACACTCCCAAGTCCCCTTTGCGTATTCTGCCATCGCTTTTCTGACGAGGACAGAGGAACTATTTATTAATTGTGAGATTTAAAGACATTTCTCATTATTTCTGTGGTGTTTGATGCTACAATATATGCAAGACAAGGAAGATATGGATAGTGCTACACATCCCATTTTTCATTCCTGATAAAAATTCAAAGCACATGTGTTACTGACACTAGAGTTAAACATTTTATTTTTTAAAAGTATCATTTCTAATTGGTGCAGAAGGAAAAATACAGTAAGCAGGACATTAAAAATCTTAGGGAACTATATTCAGTTCTGGTTATTCTGGTTAATATCAAAGCAAGCATTGAATTTTAGCCGCTTGAGTGCAAACAGTTTTCGTTTTCCACCGTTGAGCATGTTAAAACTGTGAAGACACACAAGTACCATTCAGTAAACTGCTTCTTTCAGCAAACTCTGTGATATCCTGGTGCTTTGGAAGCCTTCCTTTTTCTTTCAGGTACAATTAGTGAATTAGTCACTATCTGTGTATATAAAGTCAGGAGCTTTATATTTTGTACCGAGGCAGAGCTAAAGTTTTTAAATAATTTGATCTTTTAAAAATATTTGACTTTTCCTTTGATTTGGATTTGAGAATCAAAGGTTCTAATAACAAAATGGTCAACTTGACTGACAAGGCCGTAGAAAGAAATATGCAGAAGTCAATTTTAGGCCTTATTTTGCAAGAGCGTGGTGCCTGTGAAAGCAGCCCAAGTTGTACAGATGATAAAACTCATTTTTCTCCCCTACTTTTTCTGGAATCTGGCCCAAAATCAGGGATTGTGGCACATTTTCTGAACAATCTTGGCCCTAAATTGGAGGGCCGGCTGTTGGCCCCCGGGGAAAAGAAAACTCCATTTATGATTATCAGCCATGTTGTAAAACTTAAACATTATTTTATTTTAAGGTCAAGGAAAATAAGTCATCTTGAATTTCCCATAAGTTTTGAGGCACTGGAACGAGGTCTGTTTTTGTTCCTTGGCTTTTGCACATGGGTCAGTTTCACAGCACAGGCACAGGGCCAGTCATGTGGTTGTGGGGCCTTTGGGGTTGAGGAGCTTCCACTGTGTGTGAGGCACTGTGTTCACATAGTGGGACCTGAGGGAGTGAGCCAGGTCCTAGGCCTGAGTTGGTTTATTTAATTCTGCTCAGGAGATTGGAGGCATGAACAGGTATGTGGCCTGCAGAGAAAGAGAGAACCTCTCCATGGATGACAGGAGGACTATGGAAAATTATTAAAAAAGAGGAGTCCTGTCTTCCTGGCTGGAGAGAGTGAAAACACAGCGGGCATGGAGCCAGGCCTTGAAGGATCCCGAGGAACACAGTCACTAGTTGTGGATTTGAATGAGTTCTGTGTCTTGACTTCAATTCTTAAGCCTCCATTTTCCTCCTCTATAAAATGGTGATGACATCTTTACCACCCATATCACAGTATTTTTATGAGGCTGCGTTACACCATGTATCACAAACAGTAAAATACCTGAATGCTGTTACTTATTATTGCCATAAATATTATCAAATGGCTTCTGTTAAATATGTATTTGTGATGCTTGTTATTACATCTGTAGTTTTCTAGTTTGATCTAAAAAAAGAGTAACTGTCACTGATGGTGATTTCTTAGGCCAGCTCCACATAGGAAGGTTTTTATATGTGGTAGACTTTTTATATGTGCACATCTCACAAATGTAGTGTGGAGTCTCTTGTTACGGTGGAGAGAAGTCTCTGGACAGGGTATGTGACAGTGTAAAAGGCTGAGTTCCCTTCTTTAGGCAAGAATCGGGTATAATATGGTGGAGTATGTTAATGTACGGACAGATACTTGAAGTTCTGGGTTTAAGATTGTCTATAGAACTTGGGAATTGGGCCTGTGATTTTAAAATTGCCTACTTTTTTTTTTTTAATGGAACTTCCTAGAGCCTTTCTGGGACTTACTTTACTTGATTTAGAGGAGTAGGAAGTGTGGTAAATTCCTTCCTGGGTATGTTAATTAAAATGTAGTGAATTAAGCTGGAGAACTTGGAGCCTGAAACATGTTAGTGTTGTATAAAAGGAGGAATATAAATGCATGAGATTAAATTTAAAAAACACGTGCCACATATTTAGCTGGAGACCTTAGTTCAAACTCATTCCCCCAGTTGCACACGTTTCAGTGCCACCCCCTTGGCTAAAGACAACAGGACTACTCTTCTTTGGAATTAGTTTAAGAGGTAGTTTATAAGCCAATCAAGAAAACTGAGCTCATATGTTCATGCTCTCAAAAAAAAAATAAAAGGCTTAATTATTTCTGAGATAGGCGTCACTCTGTCACCCAGGCTGGAGTGCAGTGGCATGATCTCAACTTGCTGCAGTCTCAACCTCCAGGGCTCAAACCATCCTTCCGCCTCCTCCTCCTGAGTAGCTGGGACCACAGATGCGCACCACAACGCCCAGTTAATTTTTCTTTTTTTATAGAGATAGGATTTCACCGTGTTGCCCAGGCTGTTCTTGAACTCCTGAGCTCAAGTGGTTCGCTTGCTTCAAAGTGCTAGGGTTACAGGTGTGAGCCACCACACCCGGCCAGTCTTAATTTTTTAAAAGCACTTTTAGATTTACAGAAAAGCTGAGCAGATAGTACAGGGTATCTCAATACTCCCTCATCCCTCTTTTTCTTTTATTAATATCTTAATATGGTATGCTCAGGAGGCTGAGGCAGGAGAATCGCTTGAATCCGGGAGGTGGAAGTTGCAGTGACCCGAGATCACGCCATTGCACTTCATCCTGGGCGACAAGAGCAAGACTCTGTCTCAAAAAATAAAATGAAATGAAATAAAATAAAATAATAATTCCTACCTCATTGAGGTAGGAATTAAATGAAAGAACACATATGAGAGTTTCCAGACTCAGGCCTCACCCATGAGAAACTCTCAGTAAATGTCTTCTTAAAGTCTTACCACACAGGGTAGAATGTGATACCTGTGATGTGAGCTGCAAAATGTCACCGAGAGTCAGAAAAGGGGGCATGGCCTAAAATTGGGGTGGGGGTTAGGAAAGCTTTCCTAGAGAAGGCAACATTTGTGATGGACCCAAAAGAATGGGTCTGCTCTTATCTGAGGGACAGTGATGGGAGAATAAAACACTAGGTCAAGAGAGTATATCTCACAAAGGTACAGAGGTGGGAAAGTGTGAGAATGTCTTTTGGAGGAAAGAAAATCACCCAATATACGTGAACTATAATCTGATTTGGCAAGACAACAGGACAAGAGAGAGAAAGCTATAAGGCCATAAATGCTTTTGACAGATACGTATTTAGCTTTTCTAGAAGTTTTCAAGTATAGAAAAAAGAATAGTACAATGAACACCCATATAACTCCTCTCTCATTTCATTAATTATTAACATTCTTTATTTTCTTTCTGTATAGAAATACGTATATTATTTTTTGCCAAATCATTAAAAATAAATTATAGCTATCATGACTTTTTTTGGGGGGGGATGGAGTTTTGCTTTTGTCGCCTAGGCTGGAATGCAATCAAGCAATCTCGGGTCACTGCAACCTCTACCTCCCAGGTTCAAGCGATTCTCCTGCCTCAGCCTCCTGAGTAGCTGGGATTATAGGCACCTGCCACCATGCCTAGCTAATTTACATATATATGTCTGTTTTTATACTTTTAAGTTGTGGGTTACATGTGCAGAATGTGCAGGTTTGCCACTTAGGTATACATGTGCCATGGTGATTTGCTGCACCCATCAACCCGCCATATACATTTGGTATTTCTCCTAATGCTATCCCTCAGCTAGCCCCCTACCCCTCGACAGGCCCCGGTGTGTGATGTTTCCCTCCCTGTGTCTGTGTGTTCCCATTGTTCAGCTCCCACCCATGAGTGAGAACATGTGGTGTTTGGTTTTCTGTTCCTGTGTTAGTTTGCTGAGAATGATGGTTTCCAGCTTCATCCATGTCCCCGGAAAGGACAAGAATTCGTCTTTTTATGGCTGCATAGTATTCCATGCTGCATATGTGCCACATTTTTTTTATCCAGTCTGTTATTGATGGCCATTTGGGTTAGTTCCAAGTCTTTGCTATTATGAATAGTGCTGCAGTAAACATACGTGTGCATGTGTCTTTATATAGCAGAATGATTTCTAATCCTTTGGGTATATACCCAGTAATGGGATTGCTGGGTCAGATGGTATTTCTGGTTCTAGATCCTTGAGGAATCACCACACTGTCTTCCACAATGGTTGAACCAATTTACACTCCCACCAACAGTGTAAAAGCATTCCTATTTCTCCACATCCTTTCCAACATCTGTTGTTTCCTGACTTTTTAATGATCACCATTCTAACTGATGTGAGGTAGTATCTCATTCTGGTTTTGATTTGCATTTCTGTAATGACCAGTGATGATGAGCTTTTTTTCATATGTTTATTGGCCGTGTAAATGTCTTCTTTTAAGTGTCTGTTCTTATCCTTTGCCCACTTTTTGATGGTTTTTTTTTTTCTTGTAAATTTGTTTAAGTTCTTTGTAGATTTCTGGATATTAGCCCTTTGTCAGATGGATAGATTGCAAAAATTTTCTCCCATTCTGTACTTTGCAGGTTCACTTGATGATAGTTTCTTTTGCTGTGCAGAAGCTCTTTAGTTCAATTAGATCCCATTTGTCTATTTTGGCTTTTGTTGCCATTGCTTTTGTCATTTTAGTCATGAAATCTTTGCCTATGCCTATGTCCTGAATGGTATTGCCTGGAGTTTTTAAGGTTTTTGATCTTAAATTTAAGTCTTCATCTTGAGTTAATTTTCGTATAAGGTGTATGGAAGGGGCCCGGTTTCAGTTTTCTGCATATGGCTAGCTAGTTTTCCCAACACTGTTTATTAAATGGGGAATCCTTTCCCTATTGCTTGTTTTTGTCAGGTTTGTCAAAGATCAGATGGTTGTAGATGTGTGGCATTATTTCTGAGGCATCTGTTCTCTTCCATTGGTACCAGTACCATGCTGCTTTGGTTACTATAGCCTTCTAGTATAGTTTGAAGTCACGTAGCATGATGCCTCCAGCCTTGTTCTTTTTGCTTTGGATTCTGTTGGCTGTATGGGCTCTTTTATGGTTCCATATGAAATTTAAAGTAGTTTTTTCTAATTCTGTGAAGAAAGTCAATGATAGCTTGATGGGGATAGCATTGAATCTATAAATTACTTTGGGTAGTATGGCCATTTTCACGATATTGATTCTTCCTATCCATGAACATGGAATGTTTTTTCATTTGTTTATGTCCTCTCTGATTTCCTTGAGCAGTGGTTTGAAGTTCTCCTTGAAGAGGTCCTTCACATCCCTTGTAAGTTGTATTCCTAGGCATTTTATTCTTTTTGTAGCAATTGTGAATGGAAATTCTCTTATGATTTGGCTGTTTGTCTATTATTAATGTATAAGAATGCTTGTGATTTTTGCACATTGATTTTTTTTTATCCTGAGACTTTGCTGAAGTTGCTTATTAGCTTAATGAGATTTTGGGCTGAGACTATGGGGTTTTCTAAGTATACAATCATGTCAACTGCAAACAGAGACAATTTGACTTCCTCTCTTTCTAATTGAATACGCTTTATTTCTTTTCTTGCCTGATTGCCCTGGCCAGAACTTCCAATACTATGTTGAATAGGAGTGGTGAGATGGGGTATCTTGTCTTCTGCCGGTTTTCAAAGGGAATGCTCCCAGCTTTTGCCCATTCAGTATGATATTGGCTGTAGGTTTGTCATAAGTAGCTCTTACTATTTTAAGATACGTTCCATCAATGCCTAGTCAATTAAGAGTTTTTAGCATGAAGGGGTGTTGAATTTTATCAAAGGCCTTTTGTGCATCTATTGAGGTAATCATGGTTTTTGTCATTGCTTCTGTTTATATGATGGATTACTTTTATTTATTTGCGTATGTTGAACCAGCCTTGCATCCCAGGGATGAAGCCAGCTTATCGTAGATAAGCTTTATGATGTGCTGCTGGATTCTGTTAACCAGTATTTTATTGAGGATTTTTGCATTGATGTTCATCAGAAAAATATGGAAAGCTTCACAAATTTGTGTGTCATCCTTGTACAGGGGCCATGCTAATCTTCTCTGTATTGTTTCAATTTTAGTATATGTGCTGCCAAAGCGAGCACTAATTTTTGTACTTTTATTACAGACAGGGTTTACCATGTTGGTCAGGCTGGTCTTAAACACCTGACCTCAGGAGACCCACCTGCCTCGGCCTCCCAAAGTGCTGGGATTACAGGCGTGAGCCACCACACCCAGCCTATCATATTTTTAACCCTCAATACTTTAGCGTGCGTCTCCAAAAATAAGGAAGTTTCTTTATGAAAGTACAACACCATTATCATACCCAACAAAATTAACAGTAGTCTCCAAACATTACTTAATTTCAGTTCATAGTCAAACTTTTAAAATTCATTCCCCAGGTCTTTAGTCTTTTAACAAAATTTTAAACCAGAGTCCAGGCAAAAGGCTGTGTTTTGTATTGCATTTGGTTGTTATGCCTCTTACATCTCTTTAAATCTAAAATTCCAACTATGATATTGAGATTTTTAGGCTTTGAAACATTGAAAAGATTATGGAGCTTCCCCCCAACTCAGATATCCTTATTTAACACCAAAATAATTCAAAATAGAAACAATATCGAATTTCAAAGTAAGCATAAGGAAGTCCAAATAATTCAGATATTTTTTCTCTCACCAGGTTGGTGACTTTGATGCTACTTTTGCAATTTGAGGTAATCACATTTTTTTGTTTGTTTGTTTTGAGACGGAGTCCCGGTCTGTCACCAGGCTGGAGTGCAGTGGCGCGATTTTGGCTCACTGCAACCTTTGCCTCCTGGGTTCAAGCAATTCTTTTGCCTCAGTCTCTTGAGGAGCTAGGACTACAGGCATGTGCCACCACGCCCAGCTAATTTTTCTATTTTTAGTAAAGACGGGGTTTCTAAAGAAAGCCCAGGATGGTCTGGATCTCTTGACCTTGTGATCCACCTGCCTCGGCCTCCCAAAGTGCTGCGATTACAGGCGTGAGCCACCACACCCAGCTGGTAATCACATTTTTAAAGTCAGCATATGCTTGCTTTTCTTGAATTTAATAACCCAGCCCTGGACTCATAGAATTCAATACAGATACAGTGGCTTGTTGTTTTCTGTTGAGCTGAATGTCTAGTGTGTATAACTTTCACAGATATGAAACCACATTCTTAATAATGCTGTGTAGACCTACAGAAGTGATTTTTTGGCTTCATTGTATCTAGAGATTTTCTGGACCCTAGGTTCCAACCTTAGTGGAATTTCATAGAGAATCTCACAATTTTTCTTTAAGGAAAATTATCAGGTAGGACTGTGGGTAGAACCATAGCATGAAAACCTATAGCCTGCAATAAGAAACCCTTACCTGGAAGCGGGGAAGGGAGTAGAACACAGAGCGTGCAGGGCGTTCTGTAACCAAGAGTTTCCTGCATAGGCCGTGGGATGGTTGGGCACTGTATTCCAGACACCTGTGGCCAAGCAAGTGCCTAGAACTGCTGCAGGCATTGGAGTGGGAGTGAAATGCCCACCAGCTGGGGCTACATCTCCTACAACTCAGGGAATATAACTTGTTATTCATTAGAACTGCCCTGAAGAGAAGTCGGGTACTTTGGGAGTGTTTTCTTGCAAATATGTGCCCTTTAATTGCCTTTTCCTAATGGTTTATCCTCGTTCTCCTTTGGAGGTGGAGCTCCTCCAAGGATCATTTCTTTTCCACCTCAGCTGCGGGTGCGCAGTGAGTGATACTTTAATTCATTTCATTTCACCTTGCTGTGGAACTCAGCCCATCCCACCTCTGCTGTGAGAAAAGCATTTCCATCTCTGTTTCACCTTACATGTGGTTCTGTTGACCCACTTGGAAGAGCTCCAGTGTAGTGCCTGCTTGTTTTTTTTTCTATCTGCCCTTAATTTGGTTTGCCTTTTATTGTATTCCAGCTGAATGGATTCTTTTTCTTTTAATGGAAAGGAACCTGAGAAAAACAATACTTGTGATGGTGACTGCTTGTTAAGGGTAATTGCTGTTTCATGTTAATTTGCATGTTAAAATGAGAATATAGGGAATTGCTAAATTCACCAACCTGTTATCTCCCAAGACTGTTCCTTCTAAGTATATTTGTTGCTTAAATAAAGATGGAGCTATGCAGAATGGAAATGTCCAAATATACAGCTTTTTGTGCATGTATATATATAGAGAATATTTAAAATTTTTATTTTCATCAGCAAGAGTCATTATACAATACATGGAAATTATAGAAAAGCAGAAAGAAGAAACCCGAAGACAACTAACATTAACATTAACATTCTGTGAAATTATGTCTAGTCATTTCAATCTACATGTTATATACTCTTTAAATGGGCATAGTTTCACTGCAAATGTCTAGAATTTTTTGCTACTCCGAAGAATGTTCTGTGGATTAGCAGCATTGTTATCTCTTGGGAACTTGTTAGAAATGCAGAATCTTGGGCTCCACCGCAGACATACTGAATCATAATTTGTATTGATTGCTGTTACATACACATTAAAATTTGGAGCACTGTTCTAGAAATGGGGTCTCCAACCCCTAAGCTTCGGAGTGGTACCACAGGGCTGCACAGCAGGAGGTGAGTGGCGGACAAGTGAGCAAAGCCTCATCTGTGTTTACAGCTGCTCCTTATTTCTTGCATTACTGCCTGAGCTCCGCCTCCTGTCAGATCAGCAGCAGCATTAGATTCTTACAGGAGCACAAGCCCTCTTGTGACCTGCGCATGCCAGGGATCTAGGTTGCCGTCTCCTTATGAGAATCTAATGCCTGATGATCTGTCACTGTCTCCCATTGCCCCTAGATGGGACTATCTAGTTGCAGGAAAACAAGGTCAGAGTTCCCACTGATTCTACATTATGGTGAGTTGTATAATTATTTCATTATATGGTACAATATAATAATAGAAATAAAGTACACGATAAACGTCATGCATTTGAATCATCCCCAACCCTCCCAGTCCCCCTTCACCTCATCTGTGGAAAAATTGTCTTCCACAAAACCAGTTCCTGGTGCCAAAAACATTGGGGACCATTGCTCTAGAACGTACTATACGCAGTGTAGCATGTAGAGAGGACACAAAGTAGAGGGGATGCAAAGGGGCTCAGACCTATATTCCCTTGTCCATTTTCTCTCAGTCTTGCCTACAGTAATTTTCCTCAGTACATGATAAGGATAAAAATGAGGTCAAATTTTTTTGTTTTGGTTTTTTTTGAGACAGAGGCTCGCTCTGTCACCAGGTGCCAGGCTGGAGTGCTGTGGCGCGATCTTGGCTCATTGCAACCTCCACCTCTCGGGTTCAAGAAATTCTCCTCCCTCAGCCTCCTGAGTAGCTGGGACTACAGGCATGCACCACCATGCCTAGCTAATTTTTGTACTTTTTAGTAGAGACAGGGTTTCACCATGTTGGCCATGATGGTCTTGATCTCTTAACCTCGTGATCTGCTTGCCTCGGCCTCCCAAAGTGCTGGGATTACAGGCGTGAGCCACCGTGCCTGGCCGAGGTCAAATTTTTAAACAAGGTACAGCAGCCCTGTTGAGAAATCCGACTGTGCCATGCATAATCATTTGATTCAGTAATCACACGAAGTGCCTCCTGTGTGCCAGGCACACAGGCATTCTGGCTTGCATGTGCTGCAGTGGAAACATGCAGAGGGCAAGGAGGAGGGAGTGGTTGCTTCTGCAAGGATAGGGGCTGGAGGTTAGAAAGAAAGGTGGTCTCTGGGTGGAGTCTCGATGTATAAATCAGTGAGCATAAGTTATATGAGTATTGCCAGGTTCTGGAGAGAGCACAAAGATGGTTAAAGTTTGTCTCATCCTTCAAGGACCTTATGCTTGGTTAAAGCACAGGAGATAATGTTTAAAACTAAGTAATACAGTGTGGTGGCTCATGCCTGTAATCCCAGCACTTTGGGAGGCCAAGGCAGGAGGATCACGAGGTCAAAAGATCGAGACCATTCTGGCCGACATGGTGACCCTGTCTCTACTAAAAATAGAAAAACTAGCTGGGCGTGGTTGCATGTGCCTGGTGGCTACTCGGGAGGCTGAGGCAGGAGAATTGCTTGAACCCAGGAGACAGAGGTTGTAATGAGCCAAGATCGTGCCACCGCACTCCAGCCTGGTGACAGAGTGAGACACTGTCTCAAAAAAAAAAAACCAAACAAACCAAAAACCAAACCAAAACAAAACAAAGCACCTTGGTATTAGGATAGAACCGGAAGACAAGGTTCTGAACATTAGTTTTACAACTCTGTGACCTTTAACAGACTACTTCACATGTTGGAACATCCATTTCTTCTGTAAAATAGAGATAAAATGATATAAACACCTCCATAAAATTATAGTGCTTTTTGTTGTTGTTGTTAATGTAGAGAGAGGATCTTGCTCTGCCGCCTAGGCTGGAGTGCAGTTGCACGATCGTAGCCCGTTGCAGCCTAGAACTCCTGGCCTCAAGGGATTCCCTCCAACCCCCACCTCAGCCTCCTAGAGTGTTGGGATTACAGCGTGAACCATGGTGTGGGGCCTGAAGTGCTTTTTAAAGTGAGATTACATAGCAAAGCACTGGCTTGCAGTGGGTGTGGAATCAATGCTGTGTGGAAAAGATATTTAAAAAGTGCCAAGTGAGCACCATGGACTGAAAATTTAGGAATAACAGAGAAAAGAGAGGGTGTGTTGACTTGGACTGTGGAGCTCATGCAGCCTGTGTGGCCTTGAGGATGCTGATGAGGCAGGGAAGGTATGAAGAATGGGTCAGTGGGAAGAGAAGCAGAAAATGAAGCTGCAGTTTTGAGACTGGATAGGCTAAGGAAAGAAAGGAGAAACAAGGGGTTGGGTTTTTTGGGAGTGATGTCTGTCTTAGACGTGTCAGGTTGTATAGCGACTGCTGAAAGCTGTAGACCCGGGATGTGTGTGCCAGACACTGCCCCTGATGTAGCTTACCCAGGAGTGGGTGAGGAATGAGGTCCTTGGCCCTCCCTGGGCAGGGTGTTTGGTTGGTGTAAATCTAGAAAAGGGAATCTTTCTGGCTTGGAAATGTCCAAACCCACACAGGTTTTCTCACTAGGATGGGAAACACAGGCAAAATTTTTTAAACCTTGAAGACCTACCTCTTCTTTAGAATGGGTAGAGAACTGAACTTTTCTGTGTAGTTTCTACCCACTGTCGTCCTCTTCCATGGGTCTCTCTCTCTCTTTTTTTCTCTTCTCAATGTTCTTCTTCCCAACTGAGAACCATTAATTGCTTCAGAGGAGAAATAGAATTTTTTTTTGAGAAATTGACTAAATGTTGTAACACTGAGTAACTATATATTTATATCAGTTTTTTTCAACCATTAGCTCCTTTATGATCTCTCTTTATACAGGGTAGGTATAGCCCACAAGTAACTACAGTTAACTGTTTTTTATAGGTTATGACTAGCTTGCTGTATAAGATGTTAATATTTTGCCCAATCTGCCTTATCTCTCTCTCTTCTGTTTTTGTGTGTGTCTGTGTCTCTTTACATGCACACACTTAAAACATGTTTGCTGAACCATCTGAGTTAGTTGTAGAGATCATGACCCTTTAGCCCTAAATACTTCAGCATATATTTCTCAAGCACAAGGATATTTCCCCACATAGCCCATGATAAGATTATCACCAAGAAATATTATCTGATATATAGATAATAGTTGAATACGTGTTCAGATTTCACCTGTTATCTTAATAATGTTTTTTTTTTTAATGTCAGATTGTTACCTTATGATTATATACAGATTAAACATGTTGGGCAAAAATGCTACATAGTGATTGTGGCGATACCTACTATTCCGTTGTCTTGGAATTGATTATGCCAAGCACCACTTCGATGAGCTGGTCTGCCAGAACTCTCCATTTGTAAAGATGCCTTTTCTCTTAGATAGTCTGTAGGGTGATATTCTGAGACTGTGAGTGTTCTGTCGTACGACAACCCTTTCTAGAATGGTTTTAGCATCTGTTAATGATTGTTGACTGAATCAGTGATTGCCTTGGTAGTTTCAAAGTGTGATTTTCTTCTGTTCTTCCTTTGATATTTATTAGCTGGCATCCTTTATAAAGAAGAGCTTCCCCCGTTATTTTTTCAATGAATATTTGTGGGTTTATTGCTTCTTTTTTTTAACCCAATGTATTATAGTTCATCGACATCATTCCTTTTTTTTTTTTTTTTTTTTTTTGAGAGAAAGGTTCTCACTCTGTTGCCCAGGATGAAGTGCAGTGGTACAGTCTCAGCTCACTGTAACCTCTGCCTCCCGGGTTCAAGCAGTTCTTTCACCTTAGCTACTCAAGTAGCTGGGACTACAGGCACTTGCCACCATGCCTGGCTAATTTTCGTATTTTTTTTTTTTTTTTGTAGAGATGGGGTTTCACCATGTTGGCCAGGCTGGTCTTGAACACCTGACTTCAAGTGATCCCCCTGCATTGGCCTCCCAAAGTGCTGGGATGATAGGCATGAGCTACCGTGCCCAGCCAACATCATTCTTTTTTGTTGTTCAAACTGCCCCACTTTTGGCTAGCAGGAGCCCCTTCAAAGCATTTCCTCCTATGTCCTTTTGTCATGACTGCATTACCATTTGAGCATTCCTTTGCTTTTTGGCACAATAAGATGGTCTAGACTTATCTTGTACTTTCTTTGCCCAGACCCAACTATTTCTCCAGTGAGCAAAAGTATTTAGAAACCAAGATCTGGGTACGTAGGATTTTCTTTAAAAATGTACCTAATCCAGCCGAGTGTGGTGGCTCATGCCTGTAATCCCAGCACTTTGGGAGGCTGAGGCTGGTGGATCACGAGGTCAGGGGTTCGAGACCAGCCTTACCAACATGGTGAAACCCTGTCTCTACTTAAAAATATAAAAATTAGCCAGGCGTGGTGGCGCTCATCTGTAATCCCAGCTACCTGGGAGGCTGAGGCAGGTTAATTGCTTGAATCCAGGAGGCAGAGGTTGCGGTGAGCCGAGAGCACGCCATTGCACTCCAGCCTGGGTGACAGAGCAAGACTCCATCTTGGAAAAAAAAATGTACCTAATCCAGAAAAAGTTAAAAGTCATTAATTATTTAAGTTCCCCCTCACACTTCTCAAGATTATTCACACGGTGGCATTAAGAGTTTTAGATGTAGGAAGCCAAGGTGGGTGGATCACCTGAGGTCAGGAGTTTGAGACCAGCCTGGCCAATATGATGAAACACCGTCTCTACTAAAAATACAAAAAATTAGCTGGGTGTGTTGGTGGGCACTACTCAGGAGGCTGAGGCAGAAGAATCGCTTGAACCCAGAAGGCAGAGGTTGCAGTGAGCCGAGATGAAGCCATTACACTCCAACCTGGACAATAAGAGTGAAACCCTGCCTTGAAGTAAAAAAAAACAAAAGAGTTTTAGATGTTTAGGTGTTCACCAATGAAGGGAGAAGGCCAGCCAAAATGTAGGTCTTTGGGCTTTGGACTAGAGGTTGAAGAAGAATGCACAAAGGGAAATGAGATAGTGCCAAAGACTAACTTAGATAACATTGGAATTCTACCCCAGAAGTGACTTAGATAGCCTGAGAAAATATTTTCTGTATGTTTTCTAGGTAGACTCTGAAAATTGGTTGCCCTTTTTTATATCCTTTAAAGGTAAGATAATTTATTCCCCTGAGCTATATGTATGCTAATTCTTAAAGCAATTTAAGATATATAGTTTCCATACCAAGAGCTCCTAACTGCTCTGTATTTTTAGGGTCAGTGTAAGGTATGTATATGTGGATGTATATTTCAGTATATTTCAGCATGTCTTGGAAAAATTAAGATTCATAGTTTTTATTTTGAATATTCATAATTGTATACAGTCTCTGAATTTACTTGTTGATTATATTTGGTTAATTATTAAAGGTGCACATACACAGCGCTTTAGGCAGCAACTTGTGAAACACAAAAGCCAGGAATCCCAAAATTTCCAAAACAATCATTGTGCATTTGATATAATGATAGAGTCTCTGAGGAGGCTCTAGACCTTAAACTGACTGATTTTTCTGGAGCTTAGTATTTCTTCCATGATGTTTATATATATCATAGCATAATTAAAATGTTTATTTTTGCCTTTTCTATTTGCTAAAATGAAACAAAACATGACATTAGTAATTTGGTAGAGAACCTATATGAAAATGCTAAAAAATACAAAAGCACATTTGAAACATAAGGGTTTGTTTTTGTTTTTCATCTGTGTCAGCATTTTTGGAAGTAAAAAACAAAACAAAACAAAAATAGACTACTCTATGCATTGTATATCAGGGATATGGTTATTATTCAGCTATGTATGCTGAATGTTAACTGCTTTATAATTTTATGAAACAAAACTACCACCCACTCCCTACACATAACAACCACTGACTTTCAATCCTCAGCACATTCTTAAGAGTGGGAGTCCTATTAAAGTAACTTCCCTATACCAAATAGTTAGTGGGTGTGCAGGTAGGCCAGAAAAGCTAAACTGCTACTTGTGCACTATTCACAATAGCAAAGACATGGAATCAACTCAGGTGCCCCTTGACAGTGGATTGGAGGAAGAAAATGTAGTATATAGACACACTAGAATACAATGCAGCCATAAAAAAGAACTAAATCATGTCCTTTGCAGCAACATAGATGGAGCCAGAGGCCATTATCCTAAGAGAATTAGGGCAGGAACAGAAAACCAAATGCGCACATTCTCACATATAAGTGGGAGCTAAACATTGAGTATATACGGATGCAAAGATGGGAACAGTAGACACTGGGGCCTACTTGAGGGTGGAGAGTGGGAAAGTTAAGGGTGGGAGGAGGGTGAGGATTGCAATACTACCTATTGGGTACTATGCTCATTACCTGGGTACAAAATAATTTGCATACCAAACCCCCGCAACACACAATTTACCCATGTAACAAACCTGTATATGTGCCCCCGAACCTAAAATAATAGTTGGAAAGAAAAATAATAATAAATAAATAGATTAAAAATAAAATAAATGTAGATGAGTAAACTCACGTGTGTGGTGGCCAAGTTGTCCCCAATTGGCCCTTGATCCCTGTACATCCTCAAACTTTGGTTCTTATACCATGTCAGAGTGTGGGATTAAACTAAGCACACTCATGATTAAAATAGTCACCGCTTTTGGCAAGTTTTTAAAGTCAAGTTTTGTTGTTGGGAAAATTTTAATATAGCCATGTTCTTTTGGAGGTTATAAAGATCAGTCTCTCTTTTTGTACTTTCTATTTAAAACTCCTCAGACTGGAAGTTCATCCCCATTCCCATATCCATCCCTCTTTGTATTTGTTTAATCTTGATCTTGTTTGAAAGGAGCTTTATCCAGAGTACAATTTCTTTATTCAGAATGAAATTTCTTTCAGATATTAGGGCAGCTTTGATACAATTATATAATTAAGAATCTTTCAACTGGATTTTACTAAATCCATGACTATATTAGCCTGTAAAAGCAAATTATATTTTGGCCTCTGTAATGGGTTTATAAACTTTAAACATCCCTATTGGGATGGACTGTATTTGTCCTTGCATTATGAGATAGAAAACACTTCAAAGGTTCAGCCACATGGCTGGACCTATTATCAGGAGCTTCCTGTGATTGACGAGGAAGCTTCTGATGATCTTTGTTCTTGGGCTAGCCTTCATTCTATTCGCTGGATTCACAGGTGAAGTTAAAGTGGGGGTAAAAAGAGGATGTTCCCCCTAAATGCAAAATATAAAGAAATGTAATTCTACCATTTGTAATTAGCAGCTTTTCAAATGTTGGCATTTTTTTCTTTCTGGTCTTTTTTCTAGATATGGATACTTATAAACCAAACTGGGATAATAATGAGTGTATTACATTACAGTCTACTTTCTCAATTAGTACTGCTTAAGAGCATTTTGTCCTTTCATTAAATATTCTACAGATTTTTAAAAACTATCCATTGTTAGGTATTGTGTTTTAAAAATTATTTACAATAGTATTACTTATAATAGGAAACGTCCTTATATATATCTTTATGCCTATCTTGAACTTTTAAAAAGAAAATTTGGAGTCTTTTTCAATTTATCATTTTTTAAGAATGAAAAGTAATTCCATTCAGTTTGTCCTTTCCAGCAATTACAGTTAAACTGTCATGTCTGCAAGAATCTATCTTTATAACACTCTCATCTTGATCTGTCCAAAATGGTGCTGTAACACCATTAGGGAACTTTTCCTAAATAAATTTATCACATAACTGAAGCTGACCCTTAAATGTCTATAGTTGGTAATTGTAAGCATTGTGAAAGAAAATCTTTCCAAAATTGCATTACAATATATTGCTGTCCTTTTAAACATAATGACAAAATATGGAAATCACAATTTCACCCCTTCTGGATAAATAGCAAGAATCTTTTTACAAACACGTTATTATGCAGTCAATTCTGATAACATGATATATGTGTTCCTAAAAACCACATTATGCAGAATCCTACAGTAAAACTCACAGTGCTTAGGAGAGGAATGCAGTTGGGGACACAATACTCAAAAAACGATCAGTGACACATTAAAAAGGAACGGGAACTGAATAAATAATGTTGCACAATTTTTTCCCACATATTAAACAGTGAAATACATAAATAGTGCAATAAATATGGTACTTCATCTCCAAAAAGTCCTAACATTTGCTTGTAAACTGGTGCTTTAGAAGAGTTGCCACTTCACGAGTTATTGTGAAGTGGTGGCAGACGGGTTACCTGAAATCATGGAGACAGGACACCAGATATGGATTGATGTCTGGTGGAAACTAAGGTTGCTTTTAGATGTTTGAGGCATGGGCTATGTTCATTCTGTGTAATCGTATGCAGCTGAGTTTGGCCCGATTGCAGCCTTCTGCGATAACCTAGTATTTCTTGCAGTGAAATCATGCATAAAGAAACATGAAATTCGAGTTAGACTCAAATTTTTCTCTTGAAACAAACACAAGCGTTATAGCAGAACTGAGTGTGCTGTATGGTAATACAGTGATACCTAGGGGATAAGTGAAATGTGAAACTCTGTTTGTCCCTATCTGAAGTAAAGTTAAGACATGTAAGACACAGAGAAGAACCTGGCGTAAGAGTCAACATTATATAAATGTTGGCAGTAACAATGACAATAATAATAAATGATACTTATGGTGTTTGTGGGGTTCTGTCTGATTTTTAGTTACTACTACTTGCTGTAACGGTGCCCTCTTTCTAATTGACTGATTTCTCAATCTCTTGGGGCTTGTAAATAAGTGTATCACGCTTCTTAGAATTACATCTAGTATAAGTCCTGTAGTAAGAGAGTCCAAGGTATATGCAGACTTTAGGTTATAGGTTACATATGGCATCTGTTCTGCCTACTTAAACTGTTTTATCTTATTAATGATTTTATTGTCTTGGAATCCATTTGCACGACTGTTGGGGAAGTAACATTTAAGTCAGGTTAGTAATCATGCAGAATTTTCAGATTTTGTGTCTTATTAGGAAAAAAGGAACATAGCTCTCTCTTCCCATTCTCACCTGCAGAAATAAGGTGTGCTTAGTACATTTGAAGAGTGTTTAAAAGTTGTTGATAATTTTCCTTAAGTTGTTGTGATTCACTTCTATTTACAACTACTTCTGTGTTTATAAGATGAGCTCATGTTTGGAAGTGGGAGCTGGCAAGTGTGATTTCGGAAGACCTTCCTTCCCAAGTCACAATATAATTAGAAGTCCAGATTCTCTCTCGGTTCCTTTTTATGACTCCCTGAGAAAGACATTTTTAATGGGAGTGGTTGCCAAGAAGCCTCGCTAGTTCCTGCTTTTGAAACTTTAATAAGGCGACAGATCGAACTGCCATCTAGATTTAGAAAGCCTTGTTAGTATATTATGAAAGAAAGATAGCTGACGTATCTCATCGTTTAAGGATCCCAATGACATCTTTATTTTATTGATGCAGAGATACTCTGAATTATAGTAGGGTTTTTTGATTTTTCATTTCTGATCTGATTTTGAATTTAAAATTTTTGTCTTTACACAATTTCTAGATCAATCTCTTTGGGCTGCCTGACTTCCTTGGGTGATTGCTATTAATTAACAGACTTCGTGGAGCGAAAAAAGGAGCTTGCCTTCTGAGCTTTGGACCAAAGACCTGAGAAAAGTAAGTAATTTTAAACTTGCTTTTAAAAAATTCTGTTATACTGCTCTTAGAAAGTTAACAATAGGTCTGTGGCTTTTCTACTTTCTTTCATTCCTGGCTCAATAAATTTTATATGTTTTCGTAGATTTGTAACATGGAAGGGGCCTCAAGAAACCTGTTTAAAAAAAACTTGCAAGACATTAGGATGGTGTTCTACATTGTTCTCCATTTCTTTTGAGTTTCATAAACTGAGTCCTCAAGGTTGTGATAAAACTTTTATCAGATTTTCAGGTGATTAAACATTAAATACAAGGCAATGTAATACGATGTGACAGAAAAGTGAGTCCAGTTGTCTGAGCTTCAGGTGTTTTAGACTTTTAGGTATTTTAGATAGGATTTTTGGTTCTGAATTTTTAGAGTAAGGATGAAATTGATTTGATTCTTTTCTCGTCTGGAAAGGAAAGCAAAATGTGGAATTGCTTGTCCAATAAATTCCTCATGTAGCTTTGTCTTGGAAGAATTGATGCACCTCTCAGTTTTATTTTAGAATTTTTTTGAGGGCACTTTAAGATATTCTTATTGAGACACTTGTTGAATATTTTTGCTGTCTTTTAGAAAAAATTGCTTGGAACCAGAAAGTTCAGTTTTATTTCCTTATCTTTTTGAAAAGGTAAAATGGACCTTACAGATATATAAAGTCAATCTATTTTTTTAATGGCTACTACTTGGAATTATGAATGACCAAATGCCCATAAGAATATATGCAAAATAAAATATGCATGTGCATACACACACACACACACACACACACACACAAATATCCTCTCTGGCATGCTCCAGAAACATCGACAATAGGAACTGTTTTTCCATTAAATTACTAGATAGCTTCTAAACTTTCTATGCTTTGTGTCTTATAGCTCCCTCTATTTCTGGCAGTACAAATGAGCTAGTTGAAACATGTTTAAAATAAAACAAGACAGAACAGAACTTTGCTCTAGTTCTGTGAAAGCATTAAATAGTAAGATTGGATTTTATAGCTCTATTGTTACTGTATTTACTGTAACTTTAATTATTATTAAATTGGGTATTATCCTGTAATTATAATAAGGTAAGTTTCTTTAGTTTTGAAGCTTATTTGAAGTTAAATATTTGTACTGAAAAAATACATATATGTGTATGTGCAACACACACACACATTGACTGCACATACACTTGTATATAATTTCTGAGGCCTGTCAAGTCTCTGCTAAAATATGAATTAGTTGAAAGTAAGGACTTTGAAAATCTCACCCCCAATTTTTTTTTGTTATAGTGAAATATTGTCAGTGGAATTTTTAAAAAATAGAAATTTATAAGTTGAATTTTGTTGTCTTATAATCACGTTAATCTTAAAAGAAAGCTTTTGTGTTGTAGTTGTTATTCCATTTTGGAAGGATATTTGAAAAAGGATTATGTTGGAGGCCACCAATCTGTCTACAGAAATAGAACAAAAAGGTCAAACAATTGATTCTTTGGGCTTCAAGGTCTAGATATTTGCAGTGGTTTTTAGATTGGAAATATAACCTAGCTTCAGAAAGTAAGCTACTTAAGCTGCCTTTCAAATAACTTGGCATTTCTTTAAAATTGCACATAGTCTCTAGTGCCATATTTTCTTTACATTATACTAAAATATTCCCTTTTGGGATACATTATGGCATTGTTGTAAAAGTTGTGTTTCCATTTTGCAGAGGGAAGGCATCTGTGGGACTTGTGTGTTTACAATAAGCTAAAGACAGCCCTGTGTTACTACAGGGACTGTGACAAAAAGATCTCTGTGTACTAAAATTGGTGTTAAGGCCAGACACCGTGGCTCACGCCTGTAATCCCAACGTTTCGAGAGGCAGAGGTGGGACGATTACTTGCCCAAGAGTTCAAGACCAGCCTGGACAGCAAAAGAGATCCTGTCTTTACAAAAAAATTAAAAATTAGCTGGGCATAGTAGTGAGCGTCTGTAGTCCCAGCTAATCCAGAGGCTGAGATGGGAGAATCACTTGATCCCAGGAGTTTGAGGTGGCAATGAGCTATGATCTCACCACAGCACTACAGCCTGACTGAAAGAGTGAGATCCTGACTCTAAAAAAAAATTGTAAAAATATAGTTGATGTTATAAGTGAGTATTTATATACACAGAAGGATGTTTATTAGGTACCCTTAAGGTTGAAAAAAAAGAGAGAACGTTATAATGCAGAAGTATACTGCACATCAATCTGATTTTGAAGAACTAGTTATGGAAATTAATGGGAGGAAATAGGAAGGGAGGAGAAGCTGTCTTTTCTGATATTTATGAAAGTCATAAGAAAATGTTTCTGACAGCACTTTGAAAACTGTAAGGGATACTTGGTGTCTTGGTGGTTTCTTTTTGGAAAGGCAAACACACAATTTTAGAGAAACGCACAATTTTAGAGAAAATTCCAAACCCAAGACGACCTCCACACTTCTTTTTAACTTCTGTTTGTCCTTTACTTTCCTTTTTTCTTTATTGCATGTGTCTTCAAAGTCTTCTTTGTTTCAAGCATTTCAAGCAATTCAGAAAATTCATTATTTGAGGTAGATTTTTGGAAACTTGAGTCTGTAATGGTGATAAAATATAAACATACCTTCAAAAAATTAGCCATGGATTGTTTTAAAGGAAGTAAAAAATTTCTGTTTTACTATCCTACTTAATACATATCTGTTTGGTTTTATATTAACCCTAAATGAGTATGCAGCAAGTTGTTTGGTAACTTACTTTTTTCCCTTAACAATAAATAATGTGTATCCATGCTAATAAGTATTTACCTAATGCATCATTTTTAGTGAAAGGGAAACAATCGGATCTTAGCCTTTTGTTTAATTTTAGGCTATCTTGGCTTTCAGTTAGAAGAGAGTGTAAATATGTGTAATATGTGGTGTAGGTTTTTCATGTGAGAACAGAGAACAGAAAAGGATTCCCTGTCTAGAATCTTTACAGTGTGTGCTGTGACAAGACATATTCTGAATAGGAACCTCATGGGTCTGAATATGTGTTCAAAATGGTAAGTGTCACTGGCTGACAGGTGCTGTATATAAAGCTTTGTGTCTTCTTTGGTTCTTTTGTTAAATTATACAAGCGTGCAGGTGACATATTCCTCTCGCCAAGCTGTCTTAATCAATATTTCTGTGCCCAAGAGAGGATTTTTACCTACATATTTCTTTCTCCAGAGAAACTCCAAATAGCTCATATAAAATGATGGGTACAGAAGGAACACTGATAGATTTTGAAATGTAATTTATTTATGGAGTAAATTGCAGTCCAGGTTAATTGGAGTGCAAAATGTTTTATAAACCTTTGTGTGTTTTCTTAATTTTTATTTCATTTATTGAGCTAACATTTGTTGAGCAACTACTGTGTGCCAGGCGCTGTGCTAGGAGCTCATTATTCAAAGATGAATGAGTTACGTCTTTCAGGGAACTTAATTTGAGTTTCAAAACCAGATTTAAATAACATTTATGTAGCATGTACCATGTGAAAAGCAGTGGAATGGATATTATATTCTTAGATGAGATGTTCAATGACTAAAATTCAGTAATGATATTTATTGACCATTACCTTTCAAAATAAGTTAATAGTATAATTTTCTAATTTTTAAGGGTCTTTTCTCCCAACTTATCTTACAATTTGGTACCTGCCTGCTACTTTTTAAGTTAAATTAGCAAATGGAAAAAGGAAAGTTAAAAAAATTACAAACATTTAATTGGTAAATGTAGAGTGGTTTTAAAGACATGAATGTCTGTGTACACACGTGTTTTATATTTGGAAGTCTGTATGCATATAGTGTCATTTTTTTTTCTAGTAGAATATTTCTTAGTTCACATGATACAATTAAATATATCAAGATTTCTTGGTATTCTGCCCTTAGAGTGACTCTGTTGTCCCAGTAAGTTTGGAGGCCATAGCATTAAGCACTTGATATTAAGCTCTTGATGTCCACAGGAATTCTAGGGATGGACGTTATTAAAACTCAGGAAAAGTAACTTGCTACATTCATACAGTTAGGACATGTTTGAGTCAGGCTTCCAATTATGATGCATCTAACTTCAAAGCCCTGCAGTATCTTCCTGGCTCTCATGAGCTGGTGGGTAAAGCCGATTCAACAATGCTGTAGGTATGCAGAGGAGCGGGCAGTCATTTCAGCTGAGAAATCAGGAAGTGTGTTGACTGCATTGAAGAGCTGGTACTGAAGTATGACTTGAGGGCTGAGTGAGAAGACAGAAAGTGGGGAGATCCCTAAGGCTGTAGAAAAAGTATATGCCAAGGCATGGAGGAATGGGAGCTCGTGGCATATCCAGAGTGGCAAGAACTCCACCGCGGCTGGGGTATGGGGCATGGAGAACATAGTGGACTCTAAGATTGAAATGGATGCCAGAATGAGGAAGGTTACCTGTGTGCCATGCTAGAGACTTGGAGTTTCGAAACAATAAATAGCCATCCAGAGTTTTAAAAGGAAAAATAATTAGATGGGAGTTTTATAAAGATCACTTGGGCCGTAGTGTGGAATATAGTCTGGAAAAGAGAGAACTGAAGGCTGGAGACCCAGGGCCACCATGTGAGGTCGTGCAGATTGTTCACTGCACATGTGTAGGTGTGAGCAGCAGATGGGAGGACTTAGAACCACCCAGCACACTCCTCATGAAGCTGTGCACTAATGGGACTGGGCCTGCCCAGAGAAAGCACCTTTTGTAATTTGCACAATGGGATAATTTACTTGCTTTTAATTTGTTGAAAAATAATAGGTAGGATTAGATAAGTAAAGGTGAAGCAGTGTACCCTAGGGCTTAAGAGTCTGGAGGTGGGCGTACTAGGCTGTTGGCTGTATGCCATTGGGTATGTTCTCTATCCTCTGAAAGCCTATTTTCCTCATCTTTAAAGGAGAGTTAATAATAGGTTCTGACAGGGCCCTGAACAGACCAGTTAAGAGAAGAAGCGAAATATGAGAGATGGAGAAATGATAGATCTGGGACTGGAGGCTGCTGCTAGCCACTGTTTAGCCCCGAGAGTGTGCACCTGTTTTATTTTATTTGATCTTATATCTGCTTTCAGCAGTAGATGTCATTACCCCATTTTCAAGATTTTGAAACTAAGCCCCTGGCAGGTAAAATAACTTGTCTAATGTCACACAGCCAAGGAGTAGCATTGTCAGTACTTGAACCCACAACTGTGACTGTCATGTTTATGCTCTTAACCATTTTGCCATGTTTATAAGTGATCTTTTCTGTTTCACTCTTTTAATATCCTCCTTGCATCTCCCTGGTAGCATATCCTAATATGTTACATTGTTTTTAACTTGAATTGAGTCATATTTGTGTAACGTTTCATTTAATTTGCTACACTGTAAGATCCTGAGGGCTAGGGTCAGGTCTTATTCATTTTTTTTTGTCTTTCATGGCACCTTGCTTAATAAAATATAAGACTCAGTAAAATGTGGTTGACAGAGGCCAGGCGTGGTGGCTCATGCCTATAATCCCAGTACTTTGGGAGGCCAAGGCAGGTGGATCACTTGAAGTCAGGAGTTCAAATCCCATCTGGCAAGCATAGTGAAACCCATCTCTAATAAAAATACAAAATTAGCCGAGTATGGTGGCACGTGCCTATAATCCTAGTTACTTGGGACGCTGAAGCACAAAAATCACTTGAACCTGGGAAGCGGAAGTTGTGGTGAGTCAGGATTGCACCACTCCAGCCTGGGTGACAAAGGAAGACTTCCTCTTATTTAAAAAAAAAAGTGGTTGATAGAATTAATAATCTCTAAGATTCCTTTTGTCTTCTAAAATTAAATAATTTTTCATTCTATAGGTAAAGCTTTAGTTGCAGTTATAGTCCAGTAGAACTTAAAAAGGGCTTGTTCGATATTAGTTTGGTATTTGGACTGATGGTTAAAGTTTCAAGAAATTTCTAATTGCCATTTTATCTGAAAAATAATTTGTGACTTGCTGTCGAAGACTGAAAAACTGAAGCCAAGACTAAAGAGTACTTGTTGGAAGTCCTTTTTGGAGGCTATAAAGCTGAGCTTGCTGCCTCATTGCTGTGGCAGGTATAAAATTTCAATGTCTGAAATGATATTTTTGAGTTTATTAAAAATATTCTACTGTCATTCATATTAGTAAGGACCTCAGTTTGTATTGGAAATAGATGCTCAGTGCTGCAAAGAAAAAGCAGTACTGAGACAGAGGATCTTTCAGCAACATAATTTTTACTTCCTGGACTGCAGGAAGGGTGTCTCACTAGTCATTGTGCCACAAGAGTACAATGAACAAAGGAAAACACAAAAATTTATCGTTTATGCATTTGGGGTCGTCGTTACTGCTGCGTCTGATCTCCATTGGCTGGAGCCAGACCTCACAATCTAAACTAAAACCCAATTGGCTAACAACTTAAAACTTTTCTAAACAGGTAAAAGCAATGGAGAGCTGGGACATGCCTGTGAGCACATCCAACACAGATACCTTGGTTAAAGTACAAGGACATAGAATATACTGTGTGCCTGTAAGCCTGACATGTTTAACAGCTACATAGGATAGGGCTTAACAAAGTTATTAGTACACTTATTCTTTAACAAGAAAGGAAACTTTAAAAAGAAACTTTTCTACTTCCTACAGTTTGTAAACTCATGAGGAGCCCTTTGTGCCAATGGTCATTTGTTTTTTCCTTATTATTATTTTCATGGACAAATAAAAATCATATACATTTATAGTATACAACATAATGTTTTGAAATATGCATACGTTGTAGCATGGCCAAATTAAGCAAATTAATATATGCATTACCTCATGTACTTATAGCTGATAATCACTCTTGTTTGGTGCCTGCTGGAGTCAGATTTAGACAACAAAGTGACAGTTAAGGGCAAGTAATGATCAGACACCCTGGAGTCAGACTGTATAGGTTCGGATTCCACCTCTTCTGCTTATGAACTTTTTAACCTTTGGCAAGAAAAGGTCTGGGAAATGAGAATGGGTAAGAAAACAGGTTGTGATCATAGGTTCATGTACCTGGTTCCTTAGGAACTTAGGAAGAAAAAAATCTTTATCCACTTGGAAGCCACTTTTTGCTCAGATACTCTTAAAAGGAAGCCAAAATTGTGAGCTTGTAGGACAGAATTTAGCACTTCAACATTATAGCCTGTGTTTATCTCAGGATGACCCTTTGCTGTTTTTAAACCAGAGTTCACGTGCCCTTGTAACTACTGTCTGCATCTACTCTCATAAGCCCTAAGGAGGTAGTTTAGGCTATGCTTCATGCTCTGTGTGCCTGAGAAAAGTAGGAAATGATGACTTTTAAGAAAATGGAAAATATTATTTGAGATCAGCATTTCATCTGGGCTTTGAAAAACTCTGGGATTTCTTTCATCTTCCAGGAAAGCAGCACAAGTGAGCTGTGAGAAAGGAAACCAAACCCTAGGGAAAGTTTTATAGCTCGTTTCTGCTGATGTTACTGGAAAAGAAGAAGGTAAGGGCCTCTAAATAGCTCTTGTAGCCTCAGTCCACAGTAAGTTGAGGTGTTCTGGAAGTAAAACACAAGGGAGCTCCTTATTCCCATTGGCCTCTCCATGGCCTGAAGGAGAGGGTGAAACAGCAGCAGAATGGGTCTCTTAGAACATTGTTGTGCAGCAAAAACAAATGTAATTCCTGCAGCAGCGTTTCGTATTTTCTTTCATGAATTTAAAATTGCACAGAGGCTGGTGATATTTTTATCTTTTGAAGTTTTACATCTTAGATTGGTGGAAGAGCAAGCACAGTTGAATGAAAACTCTGTTCAGACCAAATCTTACTCTTGTTGTCTGTAGCTGCTTAGTTTTGTACTTTAAACTAAGGGCAAACTTGGCTCGTGCAGTCTTGACAGTGGAAAGCAGGAGCTAGCAATGCCGAGTTGAAAAATCCATTTCCAGGTTTGCCTCCACCCACTATGCGATCCCTGCAAAAAAGCTTCAGTCTGCTATAAGCTGGTAATCCCTTAATATTTGGATACTTTGGTGAAGCAAATAAGATCGGATTGTACACCTTTCCCTTTTACTTGTGAACTAATTATTGTTTTCCTGCATTTAAAAACAGATGTTAAACTCTTCCTTTGATGTTTAACAGCAGACAGACTCTAGTTGTGCCATATAGCCGTTGATGCATATCTGTTGTTTGAATGAAGACCAGCTTTCGCAAATTCAATTTTGATGGCTGCATTTTGATCTGGACCACAGAAGAGAATGGCAATTTATTCTTTTACTCAACATTTATTGGATTTCTGCCTGGCTTGTGTTCAGATCTCACAAATACCACAAACCTTGCAAAACATGTCTATTTTATAGATAAGAAAAATAAGGCACAGAGAGTGATTAGAAAACTTGCTCAAAGTTATGTTGCTGTTAAGTTGCTGAGTATTTTTGCTCGGATTTTTTGGCTGACCTTAAAGCTGTTACTATATAGGGGCTGCCTTTTAAGAGGATATAATCAATGAAGCAGAGATCTTGAGGAGTTGAGATTAAGAAAAAAAGTAGTTAATATGTAATTACAGAGTTGTAGAAGAAAGAAATAATCATGAGCCTCTCATTTATTCATTTACTCAGCAGATAGTTATAGAGTGCCTGTGTTGTGCTAGGTAACTGCAAGGTGTTGGTGATTCAGCGATGGGAAAGGCATAATCCCTCGCTAGCTTCAAGGAAGAAGTAGGGATGCAAGAAAGAGTATATGATATGTTGCCCCCCTAAAAGGCCACAGTGTCTTGGTTGGGAGAACTTTTATGAAGTTTTTTAAGATGTAAAAATGTTGACACCTTCACAAAGATTACTTTTTTAATTCTTTTGCTTCATTGTATGTACAAAATTGTCTGCAAATAAATGAGGGTGACTTTGCTAGTGCACTTTGTAGCTCTACTCCATGTTTCAGCTGCTTTGGACATGCAGAAGTGGAGGTTGGAGCAAAAACTGTATTGCATTTTAAACAGTCTTGCAAACAAAAATTTTGGACAGTTACCTGGCAAGGACTATATTTAATTCAGCCTCGGATCCCCCTTTTTATGGAGAAGATAACTTCGCATAGTGCCTAGTACAACTCTGATTGGTTGGCTTAGTGATGGGAAATAAAATACCGAAGCAAGGGGAGAGGAACCTCATAGATGGGGAATGAGTTCAGATGGTATCTAGGGAGAGTGTGAGGGTAACAATAAAATAAACCAACAAATAAGCAAGGGGATCACATGGTATGTGACAGACTTAATTCACACATACAAACTGTTTCAGTAACCAGGAGAGGAGGTGCAGTGTCTAGGTAGTCTGGAAATGACATTGGGTTTTGCTGCTTGAGAGAGATTGCAATCTTCCTTTGACCTTCTGACCCTTCTGACTTTCTGCTCATATATGAGCCCTCTATGCCTTCTTCCCCACTATGGTCTTTATTTCATTTTTTGAGACTTTCAGCTTTTAAATGCAATATTTGGTTCCTAGTAAGTCAGGTGACCATATACTAACTTGCTGGGACGATCCTAGCTATGCCTGCTGTTCTGGCATAATTTTTTATACTGACCCCTTTTAATATTAAAAATGTCCTAGTTTGGCTAATAAATTAAATAACCACCCTACTAATAAAGGAATTTTGTAGCATTCTCTATCTTTTTAAAAATCTCTACAGCATTTGGACTGCTTTGATGAACTAATTGCAGATGTAGTATCAGTAAAGTTACATATCAGACTAGTGTCTGATGTCTTATAAGTAGAAGAAAAAAACTGAGCAGTAACTGAAAAGGCTCAAATGTGCTGTAAAGAGAAATTAATTGATTTCAACAAAATGAACTTGAATTATAACCAGCTGTTGGCATAGCCATAGGAGAAAGGGCACTTAAAGGTTGTCATGATGGGTAGTGTTTAGGGAATCTAGCATTCTTTGAGAAAATCTTATCATAGCTTGTTTTGATTTAGAGTTTCAGTGTTTCCATAGCAGTGGTAATTTAATTCAGATGCATTTTCATATATTTCGTAAGTAGAAAGCAAAAGAGCATAACTTCTTAGAACAAAGATTATTTCAGAGGTTTAAAGAAATGACTAGAGGGAAAACTGTCAAATTCAAATTTTTCCCTTAAATCTTCTGTTAAATTGTGTCTTTTGATGAAAATGGTGGTGTTTTAATCAAATGAGATATTCATATAGTGATTCCATGGGCACTAATATAATGTATGTTCTTTTTTTTTACTTAATAAGTAGGGTTAAATTGGCATTATATTTCATATACATGGATTTGAGGAAACAAACTAGTGTTTCATCATATAAATGTATGTAAAATAAAAGCTTTCGGTGTTCAGGTAATGCTTGACAATAATTGCAGTAGGAGGGTGTAGGGTCAAGACATGCTATGATCACTCTTTTCCATATTAATATTTTATGAAATCGTGATGCATTTGCCTTCAGGTCCCATAGTGACTTATACCCTGAGTATTATCTTTTAAAGGAAGGTAGATTTACAGAGAATAGGGATTGATACTATATAATCTGGAAATTCTGTTCATCTTTGAATTACATTCTGACTCTTCCACTGGCTATCTGTGAATGAGTTCTTTCTCTGAGCCTCCATTTTCTAGTCTATAAAATGGAAATACTAATATCTGCTGCTTAGCTTATTAATATAATTTTTATTAACTCCCAAATCTGGGATAAACATGAAGTGTATAACACAAAGGTTGGTGTTATCCCAGGCTCAGGAGTTAATAGCAAATACTGAGGATGGAAAAATGTGTGATTGTTGGAAGGGTGAGACTCAAAACATAGGTTGAGTTTCCCTTAAAAAAAAAAAAAAAAAAAAAAAGTCCAAAATACAAAAAAAAAAAAAAAACCAACACTTTTTGAGCACTAACATGATCCTCAAAGGAAATGTTCATTGGAGCGTTTGGGATTTCAGATTTTAAGATTAGGTAAACTGGTAAGTTTATAATGCTTAACTGGTAAGTATATGATGCAAATATTCCAATATCCAAAAAATCTGAAGTTCAGAACACTTTTGTTCCCAAGCATTTTGGGTAAGGGATATTTAGCCTGTAGTTAATGAGCAGTTTCTGGCCAATCAGAAGGATATCGACTGTAGGTATTCTGGATGATCACCCACTGGATATCAGCCTGGGTTGTCAGTGTCCAGAAATCTGTGTTTAACCTACGATGGTTTGCAAGGAAACCCACTCGATCGCTTAGTTAAATTAATGCCCCTCCTCTCAGCTTTGTTACCTGGATAAATAAAAATTAATGCCCCTTTCTCTAAGATGATCAGGAAGAGAAACCATCTTCATATGGTGAGGTGAGCCTGGACATCATACCTTGATTCCTATCTCAATGATTCCCATTTTCTTTGCACACCTTGCTAAGCATTGCTGCCAGCACTGTGATAGCTGTTTGGGGACTCTGCTTTCCCATTTTCCATTTCATCCCTCATCTGGAAACATGTCTTTAATTCCCTAGAGAAGACAGAAGTTGAGTTTATGACTTAAAAAAAAAAACAAAATATCTGCTAGTTATGGCAGGCCTAGACCCATTTCTCACTGGGTCCTCCACCAGGCTGCCTCTCTGGTTTAGACCGTCCAGTCCCTACTTTCAGAAGTGACTGTCAGCACAGCTAGATGTAGAATCTAGGCCAAAGAGAATGAGGCCCACCCTGGAAGAGGGAAGGTTTCCTCCTTCCTTCTCCCAAATCTTTCCTTGCTAGTTCCCATTTCTTATCTCAGAATCTGTCTCTTCCCAAGATAATTGACAATGGGAAGTCCACCTCTCACAGTGCAGATCCTAACCTCTTTCTACAGGGATGGGATTGGCATTAGCCACAGCTGTCAAAAAGACTAGTATCAGTAAGCTCCCCATATAATCCTAGGAGGTTCCTTTGCAAGGGCAGGGGTGAGCTGTTTAACTATAGTGGGTATATACTGATGTGGTCAGGAGTCTTTGAGAAACCACTTTGTGGTGACCTTTTCACCAACAGACTAAGGTAGTACTCTTGACCTTTAGCTCAGGAGTTTGATTAGAGAAGACATAGGAACACAGTAAACCTGAGTCATGGTCATGGTTGTGCCACCTCCTTATGTGACCTTGGAGACATCAAGTACCTCTTCTGCAGTCCTCATTTTCTTACCCATTAAATGGTTTTCACATGTAACATGATTTTTAAGGTCCTTGTCAATCATGAATTCTATGAATCTATAATAAGTCCTAAAAGTACTTCACACAAGTTTTGAACAGATTCCACTTGTCTGTATCTGACGATGACAGTTACTATTCTTAACACTGCCTTGGTTTGTGACTGCAGCTGTTTTGTGGAGGCCCATGCATCTATTGCTGGAAAAGCCTATTGCCCCCACTTTTTGACATTATACTGCTCTCTTGGTGTGCGTTTGAAGTTCAATGGCAGACTTGTTTTCTGATGATTATGATGAGCTCAGTAAGTCTCCCCTGTGATTGTTTTATGTAAAAAGTCCCACTGTAGGCCTGAATATTAGTGATGATACCACTCTGTTTAAAATATTGGATCCGCCAGGCATAGTGGCTCATGCCTGTAATCCCAGCACTTTGGGAGGCCGAGGCAGGCGGATCACAAGGTCAAGAGATTGAGACCATTCTGGCCAACATGGTGAAATACAAAAATTAGCTGAGCATGGTGGCGTACGCTTGTAGTCCCAGCTACTTGGGAGGCTGAGGCAGGAGAATTGCGTGAACCTGGGAGGTGAAGGCTGCAGTGAGCTGAGATCGCACCACTGCATTCCAACCTGACAGAGCGAGACCCCATCTCAAAAAATAAAACAAAACCAAACAAAAAAAATATTAGATCCTGGCTGTGCGCAGTGGCTCACACCTGTAAGCCCAGCACTCTGGGAGGCTAAGGCAGGTAGATCACTTGAGAGCAGGGGTTTAAGACCAGCCTGGCCAACAATGGTGAAACCCCATCTCTACTAAAAAATAAAAAATTAGCCAGGCATGGTGGTGCATGCTTGTAATCCCAGCAACATGGGAGGCTGAGGTGGAAGGATTGCTTAAACCTGGGAGGCAGAGGTTGCAGTAAGCCGAGATGGTACCACTGTACTCCATTCTACGTGACAGAGCAAGACTCTATCTCAACAGAAAAGAAAAAAAAAATTGGATCCTCTGAATCTGAATGGATTTAGTAGCTTCCAATTTGTGATGTTGAATATACTTTATAGATTAAATACAGGTGATTATTGGTAATTTTAAAGATATATTTAAAAAGAGAATAAATGCTTATTTTTCTGTTTCTATAGAAAACATCACTGGGGTTTTAGTAGGAATTGCATTGCTTTAAGTAGTGTTGATGACTTAACAATATTGTGTTCTGTGAACACAGGTTGTCTTTCCATTCATTTTTATTTATTAAATATTTATTTATTTTTAGAGAAAGGGCCTCAGTCTGGAAGACAGACTGGGGTGCAGTGACGTAATCATAGTTCTCTATAGCCTTGAACTCCTGGGCTCAAGTGATCCTCCTGCCTCAGCCTCCTGAGTAGCTAGGACTGTAGATACATGCCACCATGCCCAGCCTTTTCCATTTATTTGACTTCTATCTTATTCTAACAGTTTTTGTTGTGTGTGGAATTTTTAAGATTTTTCTACCCATGAGATTATATCATCTGCAAACAACAATAATTTTACTTTTTTCTTTCCAATCTAGATGGATTTTTTTTGCTTGCCAAATTGCTCTGGCTAGGACTTCTATTACTATGTCGATAAGAAGTGGTAAAAGTGGACATTCTTATCTTCTTCTTGATCTTACAGGAAATGCTTTCAGTCATTTATCATTGAGTATGCTGTTAGCGGTGGGCTTTTCATATATGACCTTTGTCGTGTTGAGATAATTTCCTTCTATTCCTATTTTTTTGAGTGTTTGTTATCATTAAAAGTTGCTGAATTTTGTCAGATGCTTTATCTGCATCAAATGAGATGATGATGTGTTTTTTCCTCTTTGTTCTGTTAATGTGGTGCATTTCATTGATCAGTTTTCATATGTTGAACTATCTTTGCAT
Organism: Cacajao melanocephalus; assembly: GCA_963573385.1. Taxonomy (NCBI): domain Eukaryota; kingdom Metazoa; phylum Chordata; class Mammalia; order Primates; family Pitheciidae; genus Cacajao; species Cacajao melanocephalus. The sequence continues at coordinate 51,392 of CAUYLG010035240.1, forward strand.
TCCAGGGATAATTCCCACTTGATCATGGTATATAATCCTTTTAATAAGCTTTTGCATTTGGTTTCATAGTCTTTTGTTAAGGATTTTTGCATCAATTTTCATAAGAAATAATAGTCTGTAGTTTTCTTTTTTTTTTTATTTCTTGAAAGAGAGAAAAAGAGAAAAGAACAGAGAAAGAAAGAGTGAAAGAAAGAAGAAAAAAAGAATGTAAGAGAGAAAGAAAGGGGAAGAGAAAGGGAGAGAGAACAGGATTCTTGTTCTGTTGCCCAGGCTAGACTGAAATAATTATAGCAGGCCTTAATGAAACATAACTCGTGTTCTTATAAAAAGCGGAAATTTGGACACAGAGATAGACATACACAGGGAAAACTGTAT
>CAUYLG010035242.1:0-26738 GCA_963573385.1 Cacajao melanocephalus
AACAAAACATTTTTAAAAAAACCCCAAAAAAAATTTTTAATTAAATTTAACTACCAAAAATAAAAAAAAAAAAAAAAAAAAAAAAAAAAAAAGCCTTGAACAAAAATGAGGTACATCTGGTTAACAAACATGGAAAATAGACATCAAAGAAATGCAAATTAAAACAAGATACAATTCAGCTATCATAGCAAAATTTGATGTTGTGGTTTTTAATTACAATATTCAATGCCAGCAAGCTATGATGAAATGGATAAGCTCATATATCACTGATAGAAATTCAAATTGATGCAAATGTTCATATCATTTAACCCCAAAATCTCTCAACTGGGAAATTATCACATGAACATCATCTGAAAAAATTTTCTGAAGTTCTATACACAAATATATTTATCCTAGCTTTATATTTAATAATATAAAAGTTAGAAAATCTAAAGTTATAGAATGGGGAAGTAGTTGAATATATACAGTCATTAAAAATGGTTAGATTTTCTACTTCTCAAGCATAGGGTGTTAATATGAATAACATTCCAGTAAATAGCATGGAAACATGCTCTCATTATCCTTGAATTGAAGAAAAGCAGGACACAAAATTGTGTATATACATAGTGGAAATGAACTCTAAAATATGTAAAGAAAAAATTGTGTATTTTTAAAAAATGGAAGGAAACCTGTCAAAATATTAATAGTGGTTATATTTGAGTGATGGAAAGACAGGTAATGTATTGTTCATGTTCATCTCTGTCACATCCAGCCTGGTACCTAACACATAAAACGCACTAAACGAGTAATTATTAAAGTTTTCTGTGCTTTTCTATAATTTTTGCAATAAACATGTACTCCAAGAATGAAAAACAAAAAATACAATTTAGTGGCTGCTGCAGCCTCCTCCCTGTGTCTAAAAGAGACTGAAAGCAGGAAGCCTGAGGCAGAAGGCTTTGAGGGCTGCAACACGGTGCCAAGGATCTGCACGCTCAGCAGCATAGTGGCTGCTGGACATCTTTATTCGCAGACCACAGGCCTTGGCTAGGAATTGAGAACTAAATGCACTAAAAAGGGTAGAAACTAAAAAGGATTTAGAGCAATTGGTCCCAGGCAGGGAGGTGGCCAAGCTCTCACCATAGCAACAGCTGTGCATTTTTTCAGCTGGAGAAGCAAAGTACCTGGGGGCTGCCAGACACTCTGAAAAAGTGGCTGGACTCAGAATGGCAGCTTGGTCCCTCCTCACTCAGCCAGCCGCAAAGTCTTGAGATGCTTTTGCCCCCTGTGGCTGCCTTGCATGGGGTGTGGCGTGGTGCCCAGAAGCACTCCAACACCTGGAGGCTGGCAGCCTGGGACAGCCAGGAATGATGGCTGCCAGCATCCTCTGGAAAAATGGCTTTGAGGGTAGTTTGGGGACAGGGATGGGGACTGGGAAGAGGGAGAGTACTTAGGGTAACAATTTGATAACATAGGTTCTGGATGAAATTAATGGGGTGAAAATGTGTAGGTCATTTTCCCACTTTATCAGTTTCCTCATCCAGCAAATGAACATACAAGCACATTTTAAACTGGTTATTGCTATGCAAATATTGGCTGTGTTACCATAACTTTGAGTATCACTTCCTGACTTCTTTCCAGTTAATCAATTAATGAAAATAGGGAAGATGTGGTGGCTTACACCTGTAATCCCAGCACTCTGGGAGGCCGAGGTGGGAGGATCGCTTGAGCCCAGGAGTTTGAGACCAGTCTGGGCAACATGGGGAAACCCCATCTCTACAAAAAACAAAAAATTAGCCGGGCATGGTGGTGCATGCCTGTAGTTCTGGATACTCAGGAAGCTGAGATGGGAGGATAGCTTGAGCCCAGGAAGTGGAGGATGCAGTGAGCTGAGATGGTGCCACTGCACTCCCACCTGGGCAACAGAGAATCTCTCTCTCAAAAAAAAAAAACTCAATGAAAATATTTACTAACATTTTACCATAGTACAAGCACAAGGTGCCCTTAGGGAGAGTCGGCCTGTAAGTTCATCTTTTCCATCTTTATCAGGCGTCTTAAAATAATGATTAATAGCAACAAGGCCAACGACAGCTTCCACTCACCGAGTACTTACACATCAGACACTTGGCTAAAACTTTACGTGCATTATTGTACATAATCCCTACAACATAGGAAATGCTATTATCTCTCTTTACTGTAAAATGAACATTATTTTACTTGACAGATGCATAGTAGGAATGCAAAAGTGTTTTATCTTCTGTTACTTCATTCAAATTCAACAACTCACATAACCTCTATAAAGCAAGTAGAATAGGTATTATCCCCATTTTACAGAGGAGTAAATCAAGGCACAAAATGTTAACTGATCTGTTCAAGATCACATAAAAAGTCAGTGGTGTGGCTGAGCCAAGAACTCACCCACCTTAATGGCCAGTTTGAGGTTTGTATTCCCTTTTAGAGGGGTCCATAGCACCTGGCCTAGTCCTTCCTCATTCCAGACAAGCTGTGTTAGGAACATTAAGAGTCAATCCAAGCTCTATGTTTAAAGTCACAAGACTGGGGAAAAGAGAAGGATAAAGACATAGGGCGAACAATTACTGAGGACCAGCAACCACACTAGCCACTTTTAAGTCTGTAGCATCATTTGGTGCTCATATCAATCCTGTGCTCCCACTTTGTAGATGAAGAAACAGAAGCTCAGAAAGATGACACTATTCGCTGGCGTTAACAGCTAAGACGTAAAAGAGCTAGGATTTTAATCCAGGCCTGTCTGACTTCAAAGCAAGAACCCTTTCTAATATAATACACTGCCTCATAGAGATTATAACATTGTCATCATCGTTGTTATCATCATCATATTTGCTACTTACAAGTTCAGGAAAATGAAAGGCAGGGACAGAGGAGGGGAATGGCAGGAGCACAGAATACACTCCTGGGGCAGGCCTGCCTACCAGCCATCCTTCCTGAGGCTTGGCTCAAAACACCTGCTACCTTGCCTGGACCAGCCTCCCTGCCTGCCACCCATCTGCCAGGAGCCTTCCCCTCCTTTAGCTCTGCTAGCACCCAGCTTTGCTCATTTCAGAGCAGCTCTGCTTCTCAGAAAAATGCAGCAGTGAAAGGATCTCGGCCAGAGTTACTGGTGGTTTCTGCCAAGTGCTTTTATGTTCAGCAGGCCCATTTATAGCAAACCAAAGCAAAGGTGAAACAGCAGGCTGGCAGATGTCAGAGTCCTGAACGGGAAGACCTCGGTCCTTCTTCAGAGGAGCTTGCCTGGAATAGGGATTGGGAGGTATGTGGGGGGCAGGCAGTTGAGGAAATTGAGAAGTCAAACATGACTACATGGATAGAACTTACAAATGAATCATTTCATTCTTATACGCCAAAAATTAAAGAAGCATTTCTATAATAAAGCTTTAGAAAATCTGACCTCAAAAGATTTTTGAAAAATTAAGATAATCTCACACAAAATAAAATTTGTTTATAATCCTATCACCTGAAATGACCCCCTTTAATATTTTGACATGTATAAACTGCCAACCCCATGTACATATGACTTTTCTTTATAAAAATAAAATCACACTGCTATACAATCTACCTTTTAAAAACAAATTCCAAAAAAATTTACCATGTCTATAAAATAATTTTATAACTGTTTTTATATAGACTCTAATAAATGTAAACAACTTTCTTCCCATAGTCAGAAATTTAGACAGTTTCCAGTTTTCTACTACTATATATATCAATGAGCATTCCTATAGATAAGGTTCTGGATTATTTATTTTGGGCAAATTCCTAAGTCACTAAATCAGAAATGTATAGATTTTGGTATATATTATTCTCTAGAAAGGTTGTATGGATTTATACAAAGAATAACAATCTTTTCTGTAGAATGGAAAAGTAAAAGCAACACTTCCCATAAGCAACGTTTTCAGCTCGCATGAAAAATTCTAGGTTCAAGTGTTAGGGGTTACAAAAGGTAAATTTAAAAAAAAAAAGTATACACACACACACACACACACACACACACACATCCGTATATTCTAGAAACACTGTAGTCTGTACCAAGAATCTTATAAAAATATGCATTTCCTTTGTACAGTAATTCCACAAGGAAATCATCTCAACATGGATTTAAACATAAAAATATTGACAGCACAGGGAGACACTGCTCACTGCCACTTGGAAGAGGTCATTGCTAACATCACGGGCGTAACACTTTGAACAACAGAGAGATGCACAAACAGTTGAACTTAGAAGTAGCAGTATTGGCTTTATGTAATAAAGGAAGTGTTTTTGACTTAAAAAAAAAAAAACTAACTAAAATGTCCCAAAAGAGAGCTTATGAAAGTGAATACCACAACACCAACTATTTAGCAGCCATTAGAGTTTTACAGAGTTTTTCAAGACACAAAAAATGCTAACACCTTTGAGGACAAACAGAAAATAAAAAGCTGAATACAAAATTGTATATATACTATATGTTCTCAATCATGTTTAAAACTATGCAGATTTTTTTTTTAAAAAAGGAAAAAAGAAATGTTCCAAAATGTTAAGAATGGTTGCCTCTCCAATGTGGAATGGTAAGATGATTTTTTTCCCCATTGTTTTAAACAGTCTTCTGTATTCTACATTTTCTGCAATGAACATATATTACTTTGATAATAAGGAACAAAAGTAAACAAAATTTTAAAACGGATGAAGCAACAATCAGCCATAGCCTTCTTTTATATCTTTAAAATACACATACACACCCCAAAAATTCCAGTTTGGTGCCTTCTGACAGCAGAAAGAACACCATGAAGTGTATATAAGGCTCTCTCCTATTCCAAACTTTTAACTGTAGGACAGTAAACAAAGTTATTAACAATCCTGGTTAAGAATAAACATTTAGCCGGGTGCAGTGGCTCACACCCATAATCCCAGCACCTTGGGAGGCTGAGGTGAGCAGCTAATCTAAGGTCAGGAATTCAAAACCATCCTGGCCAACATGGTGAAACCCCATCTCTATTAAAAATACACATGCCTGTAATCCCAACAGGAGAATCACTTGAACCCAGGAGGTGGAGGTTGCAGTGAGCTGAGATCACACCACTGCACTCCAGCCTGGGTGACAAAAAAAAAAAAAAAAAAAAAAAAGAAGAAAGATTTAAATAGTATTATCTTTAGAAAGATATCTATGATCTATTGTGTCATATAAATAGTATGACACTTTTTCTTGTTTCGAGAGATAACTTGAAGTTCTACACTAAAATGTTAATAGTCATCTCTGAGTGATGAGATTTCAATTACTTTATTTTTTTGACAGCAAAATGAATACGGGTATTTGCACTTAAAAAAAAATTAACAGAAAGAAGCACTAAAGGAAAAACATCTAATCTGGCTGGGCATAGGGGCTCACACCTGTAATCCTAGAACTTTGGGAGGCTGAGGTGGGCAGGTCACCTGAGGTCAGGAGTTCAAGGCCAGTCTGACCAACACGGAGAAACTCCACCTCTACTAAAAATACAAAAAATTAGCTGGCCATGGTGGCGCATACCTATAATCTCAGCTACTCAGGAGGCTGAGGCGAGAGAATTGCTTGAACCTGGGAGGTGGAGGTTGTGGTGAGCTGAGATCACAGCATTACACTCCAGCCTGGGCAACAAGAGGGAAACGAACAAAAGAGAGAGAGAGAAAGAAAGAGAGAGACAGAGAGAAAGGAAGGAAGAAAAGAAGGGAGGGAGGGAGGAAGGAAGGAAGGAAAAAAGAAAGATTGGAAGAAAGAAAGAAAGAAAATTTAAGAAAGAAAGAAAGAGAAAGAAACAAAAGAAAAGAAAGAAAATCTAATCTGAAGAGGATGGAGAAAAGCCAGTGCTTATGAGTGAAGGCTTCCAGCAAGGTCTTTGTCAAGAGGGTTTTATCAAGAATGCTTGCTATCTGATCATTCTTCCTCTTTCAAGTAGCTGTGGACTCTGGTCCCTGAGGCAGATGTCCTGGCTTGCTGAGTGAGGAGTGCCTGGCAGGCCCTGGAGGTCCATAGGCTTACCCCTAAGAAGCAATGACAAGGCAAAGCAGTGAAGAAATCCCCTGGGACAAAGACAAGGAGCTGGCCCAGCTGGAGCCAGGTCCCAGACTATTAATTAGGCCTGGTCAGTGCTCAGGAAAGGCCCGCCTAATCTCTGAACCTCCTCTTTTAGCTGATATAGGGAAAGAGGAGGGCAGAGAGATGGCAAAAGGGGAGCTTTGAGGGTTTGGGTGTCAGGTACACTAATGGTGCTTTCTAGCATACTAAGGAAACCATTCGAGGTAGAAATTACCAATCTCCTTTTACAGGAAACAGGCTCTAAAGAGTCAAGCAACTTTCCCAAGGTCATAAGACATCAAGTGCAGAACAATCCATTTCTAACTCCAGTGTCATTACATGGGTACACTATAAGGCTTCTAGGTCATTATCTTCCACATGTGCTTTTGTGGAATTACCTGAGAGCTTTTAAAAACTACATATGCCAACTGGGCACACTTGGGAGGCTGAGACAGGAGGACTGCTTGAGCCCCGAAGTTCAAGACCAGCCTAAGCAACACAGTGAGACCCCATCTCAAGAAAAATAAATTAATTAAATAAAATAAAGTAAAATAAAAATATACGTTCCCAGGCAGAGCTACTATATCAGAAAATGCAGGAGCAGGGACCAGGAACCCACCTAAAATTCTCCCCCAGGTGATTGTTGTGGCTGTCCTACAACTAACATTTTCACTGCTGGTGGTGGAGAAGAAGGGGAGAAGCTAGTCAATTTATGGACTTCTCCAGGGGTCCCCCTAAGGTTTCTTCTTACGTCTTGCTTCCCTCTTCACTCCCTATCCAGCCCACACGCCTGTTCCATCTCCCTAAAATAATGCTTTATTGTGGATGCGGAGGCTTTAAGGCCTATAAAACCCTTTATATTACATTGAATATTACTAATTCTATCTCCTAAATACTGGTAAATTCTTCTTTCCACAGGTGCCCCTCAGGTTCAGGCCACCATCACTTCCTGGTTGGATTTCTGCAACAGCTTCCCTGGTGTCCTTGCCTCCAGTCTTGCCCCCTACAATCTGTGGCCCACCAGGCCACCACAGTCATCTTTCATAAACATACATGTGCTCTCTGACCGTCTAAAAAAGTTCTTTTAAGCGTGTCACTGTATGAGAATCACCTGAGAAGCATTTAAAACGCAGATTCCTAGGTTCTATCCCAGATTCATCGACTCAATCTCTTGAAATGGGGCCCCAGATACCTGGATTTTTATGCCACCTAAGTGATTTTTATAAGTTACCTAAGCTACCTACTGTGGCAGGTTAGATGTTGTTCAGCAAATATTCACTTCTTTCCCCAGACCTTTATAAATACATATATTTCCCTGTACCAAAGATATTGGGCTTGGCCCATGGGATTGGCTTTGGCCAATCAAATGTGATAAGAGCAGGTGTTTAAAATGTACTTGAGTGGTTGGGCTTATGATCTTGGCATCTGCTGTTACCATGAAAAGAAGCCCTAGGAAACCTGTTGGCTCCGGAAGATTGAGAGATATATAAAGCAGATTTGAACCCAATCCAAGATCTGGAGCCAAACCCACTGAGCCCAGCCTAGAATAGCTACACCCCAGCTGGCCCATGGAAATGAGAATAAGAAATACAGCTTTGATATTGTCAGTCACTGAGTTTTGGGGTAGTTATGTACCATTATTGTGGCCATAAATGACTAATATAGAGGCATAGCCAATATGGGAAAGTCTGTACATGTTAACATTCAAACTCCTAAACCTGGTGTACAAGACCTTCCATCTATGATCTAGCCACTCTGTTTTCTTTATTCATTCCCTAGTCTTATTCTACATTCAAGCCCCAACGATCTAACTGAATATTGTTTTTATATTACCATACCTCTGTACATATGGTTATACCTTTCCCCCTTGCCTCTTACTATTTCACTCCAGCAGCTTAAGACTTATTCAAGTGCCACTACTCAGCACACTGAGAACATTAAGTGCTCACTTCTCAGCAACCAGAAAACCAGACAGGAGAGCACTAGTGTAGAGGCTCTGAAATCAGTCTGCCTGAGTATGGCTCCTATTTCTAGCACTTACCAGCAGTGTGACTTTGGGCAAGCTATTTAACTTATATCAACCTCAGTTTCCTCACTACCTACCTCATAGTTTTGTAGTGATGAGGATAAATGAAGTAACATAAAGTGCTCAGCACCGCACAGGACCTGGCACACTATACAAAGTCAAGAGCGTCTTATCCTCCTCTATGGATCCCTCTGAATCTGGCATTAGGCTAGGCCCAGGACACTCAGTCAATGTCGATAACGTGAGTGAAAGATCAGAGGTATTCTGTTTTAATTGTCCTCACCTCAAACATGAACAAATGATTCCTTGCGTTGAATACACAGACAGCACTACATCTGTTGGCAATAGTACCTGTTTCTCTATTAGCCTAATGGTGTCCTCTGAGACTGTATCCTTTGACTTCTTCAGCTTGTTCATTGCATTGGTGCGAACCTTCCGTAAAGAGTCTTTGGCCTTGTTGGTGTTCTGTTTGGCCAGTTTCACCAGCATTTCTCTGTGCTCTCTGGTTACTCTGATAAAAGACAAAAAACATTCAACAAAATCATTCTATACATTAACTGCTGGCCAAGAATTTCACATCACTCTGTCAACCAGTTCAGCAGTTTATAAGTTTCCTCTCTGTGGGCTAAATTCCTGGAATTTCCGGAAAGAGGAAAGAGCATGTATAAAGGCTTTAAGCTGCCCAAACTTGGGCAAACTGGGTTTGACTTTGTATAAGGTATCAAACCTCCCCGTAAGAGGACTGGGATTCAAATCCCGATCTTTCTGGCCTGTATTCTTGCCGCTACTCTTTTAATCTATTTCGAGTAAATCATGCACTGCTGCCATTACTTCTGCTTCCAGGCAGAAAGCTCTTCAAAGACAGTAATATGAAGCTTGGGACTGAAAAGGACAAAACCACCAAAAGCCCACGTTTGATTTACGGAATTGGCTGAAGCACTGATAACAAAGAAAAGAGTGACAAGAAAAGAGTCTGGGAAGCCATATCACAGAGAGTCTTGTAAGATCACAAATCATGTTTTACAGATGAAGGAAATGAGGCCCAAAGAAGTTTGGTACCTTATACAAAGTCAAACCCAGTTATACTCAAGCAGGCCTGTCACAAAAGCCAATGGTCTTCGTATGACAACATTCCTCTGCCGCCGTGGGTACTGAAGTGGACATGCTTATGCTTCCACAGTTCTTGCTGAGGAAGTACAATCCTAAATTCTGGTACATGTTCAGTGTGGAAGAGTGCTAAGCAGCTGTTAAAGATTTAGTAGCATCGGCTGGGTGCGGTGGCTCACACCTGTAATCCTAGCACTTTGGGAGGCCGAGGTGGGTGGATCACCTGAGGTCAGGAGTTTGAGACCAGCCTGACCAACATGGAGAAACCCTGTCTCTAAAAATATAAAATTAGTCGGGCATGGTGGCACATGCCTGTACCCAGCTACTCAGGACGCTGAGGCAGGAGAATCACTTGAACCTGGGAGGTGGAAGTTGCAGTGAGCCAAGATGGCACCATTGCATTCCAACCTGGGCAACAAGAGTGAAACTCTGTCTCAAAAAAAGATTTAGTAGCATCTACCTGATGTTTTCTCTGCTGAGAAAAAAAGAATTTTGAGAAAGAATAAGCTCTGAAGTGAACAGTTATATTTACGTAAATCCATTTGGATTCAGCTATTTGAAGGTATTCTCAAAATAACAATGAGTCTAATTACTACTATTATTAAACCCCTCTATGCCACGTGAGTACTTTAAGTGTATTACTTCATTGATCCTCACAACTCGTCAAATGAGGAAACAGGCTCACAGATGTTAAGTGACTTGTCCATGAGCTTGAGTGAGAGAACTGGGATTCAAATCCCGATCTTTCTGGCCGGTATTCTTGCCGCTAGTCTTGTAATCTATTTCAAGTAAATCATGCATTGCTGCCATTACTTCTGCTTCCAGGCAGAAAGCTCTTCAAAGTAAGTAATATGAAGCTTGGGACTGAAAAGGACAAAACCACCATGTCAGGAGTTTAGGGATTTGAATCAGATCTTGTTACTTTTATGGTTTTTAATTCATTGAACAAAAATCATGCTGACATGTTTAGGTCTCTTTTTTGTTCTGCCAAAGCATATGTCAGTATAAGGAAGGAACAGGAAAATTAAAACTTGATCCACTGATTCAAAAAACTTAATCCTGCTGAAATACTAAGAGGGGCAGAAAATAAATGCATCTAAGTCTTTAAGAAACCTCATAAACTTCTCCAGAAAAAATGTACTGAAGTATTTCAATCTTGTATTTTCATTTTAAATTTTAAATAGGTATCCTACTGTTTAGAAAATGATTTATAAAAGAAAGAAAAAAATTTATCAACTTTTCACTATACTGTTATATTTTAAATGGAGGAAAAGCATACATTTAAAAAATATAAAATGAGACAAAAAAATCTTAAGAATGGTTATATAAAGAAAACAAAATCATAATACATGTAATTTGGCCTTAATAAAATATATTATTTTGTATTTATTAATGCAAATGTGACATTACCACACTATTAACAACAGACAGTGTCCAATCATTGACACTGTCAAAAATATTTCCATTTCAGGATGCAAAGAGGCAATAATCAAAAAGATACTAGAAGGACATGGAGGAGTGCCATGAGGAGGGGGAAAGGGAGGGAGGAAGACAAACCATACCGGGCACAGGGAGGGCTGAGAGGAAGAAGGGCATGTGTGTGCTGGTTCTGGGTAATGAGCTGAAAAGCATCTAAAATATAAGATCAGAAGCAGTTAGGGTGATGGCAAGGCACTGGTTTTGAAGTCAGACAGACTAGGTTCATACCCATATCTATTGCTCAGAAATTGACTATCCTTAGTCAAATTACTTAATCTCTGTGAACCTCAGTTTCCTTATCCCTAAAATGAAGATTAAAAAAGACACCTTACAGGAGGATTAAGAGAAGCAGACACAACAGATATAAAGCACCAATAAAGAGGGCAGCATATATAGTAGCCTTGAATGATAGTGTTTATGAATGTTTTAATCAAACATATTTAATTATTTCGTCATGCAACAATGAGAGCACATCTGTTTTAGAAAAGAAACATATTTTATTATGGAAATATTTTCATTCTTTTCCAAACCAGTGATTAATACATCTGATCATCTCTACCTTGCATTCCTGGGGTTCTGTGAGTATATGGCAGAGTATGTACTCCAGGCTTCAGGCTTCTGAACTCAGCTGGTCAGTTCTGAGCACCCACTTTAAGTCGGTGTAATTTCACTCATCAAGCACTGGCTGAGCCTCCTATGCTCTGTGCCAGATCTTGGGCCAGGCCGAGGAGCTCCAGAAGAGGCAGGCCTGGTTCAACTTTTCCAGAGGCTCAGACTAGTGGTGGAGACAAACTCATCAGCCACTATTTAGAAAGAGGATGACTGCCGCTAGGTCAGAAGGATGGATCTATTGTGGGAGGAGCATGCAGAAAAATTAACACTTCTATCTTGAAATTTGGAAACTACCTTAGGGATGCACAGTAACTTGTTAGCTGCAGAAGAAAGCAAAGTGCATTTTGGGAAGCACGGTGGGAGATGTAGCGGAGGGAGAGCATGAAGCTGAAAAGGGTACATCCCAGTCAAATATATTCTACAGGCCTGGAGTTTTCAAGTTCTTCTTTAGCCACAAACCCCCGGCTTCAAAAAAAACTGAGGCAGAGGCTCCATTTGTAAAACAGATAAAAAGCAACTACTTCAGTTGATGAAGAAGAGGGGGTGGGCTCTATCCCAGGCTACAAAACTCAGCTCCGTCCCCACTTCTGGGCCTGCCAGTTAACAGGCTGAGTGACCTTAAACAAGTTGTTTAAACTCTCTGAGCCTTGCTCTTCTCATTTGGAAATAGAAATTAAAAAAACAAGTGAAACAGAACCTCCCTTTCAGAGTTATTGTGAGACTTAGATGAGGTAATACGTGGAAAGCATCCAGTACAAAGCCTGATAGAGAATAAACACTCAGGAAATGTAAGCTGTCTCTGCTGTTGTTGTTGGTTACATTTTTGGAAGCCCTGAAGCATCTTCAAATAAGGAAGAATCTATTCATGAAAGTTTTTAATTAACAAAGAAATGACAGAGCAAAGATCTATGCTCCGGCAAGATGACTTTTTGAGATCTCACTAGTAATTTAACATCTCATAGACATTTTAAAATCCAAATGCTCTCAGCATGTAGCCCTGAAATTTTCTCTTTTCAGCATTCATTCATTCATTCATTCATTTAATCTATACCTTAATTCAACAACTATTTACTAAGCACCTACTATAAGTTAGACATTATGATAGAAAAAAGGGAGACAGCATTAAATACAGTTTACCATCTGGCAAGGAAGGAAGTCATTATATAAACACATGCAAATTAATGAATAAATTACAGTTGTAATATGCACCATAAAGATTATATAGAGTTCTATAAAAATAATTAATGGAGCAAAGGAGTCTGACCAACCTTTCTTTGTGGGACCCCAGAAACTAAATGTGGAGATATTGAGGCTAAGTGATATTAAGTTGCGTAAGAGTTGGGGGGATAGTGGAAGATCACTCTCACCAGAGGGAATGGCATGTGTAAAGAATATAGCTCTTATAGGATGAAAAAAGGTGACAGTATACAAAGAAGAGGGCAAAGACCATCCCAAAAGAGAAGGCTGGAGAGGCTGGCAGGAGCAAGGCTTTATAAGCCCTTCAATGTCATATTGAGTCTTAGTAGATCCACTGACAGCTAAATAAACAAATATGGTATATACATATATTATTCAGCCTTAAAAAGAAATGAGCATGTGATATGTGCTATCACATGGATGAACCTCAGCATAAAAAACATTTAGCATAAAAAACATTATGCTAAGTGAAATATGCCAGACGCATGGAGACACATATTGTATGATTCCACTTACATGAAGCTCTTACGAGTTGTCAAATTCCTAGAGACAGAAAGTAGAATAGTGGTTACCAGGGGCTAGGGGAAGAGGGAAGTGGGAAGTTGTTTAATAGGTATAGAGCTTTGCAGGATGAAGAGCATTCTAGAGATTGCTCATACAACAATGTGAATATACTTAATGCCACTGAACTGTACACTTAAAAAATGACTAAAACACAAGCCTGGACAACTTACCCCATCTCTACAACACACAATAAAATTAGCCAGGTCTCATGGTATGTGCCTGTAGTCCCAGCTACTTGGGAGGCTGAGGTGAAAGGATCACTTGAGCCCAGGAGTCTAGAGGCTACAGTGAGCCATGATTATGCCACTGCACTTTAGCCTGGGGGAGACAGCATGACGTCATCCTTTCTTTTTTTTTTTTTTTTTTTGAGATGAAGTCTTGCTCTGTCACCCAGGCTTGAATGCAGTGGTGCCATCTCGGCTCACTGCAACCTTCACCACCTGGGTTCAAGCGAGTCTACTGCCTCAGCCTCCTGAGTAGCTGGGATTACAGTTGCAAGCCACCATGCCTGGCTAATTTTTGTATTTTCAGTAGTGATGGAGTTTCGTCATGTTGGCCAGCCTGGTCACGAACTCCTGACCTCAAGTGATCTGCCTGCCTCGGCCTCCCAAAGTGCTGGGATTACAGGTGTGAGCCACCATGCCTGGCCTGACCCCCCGCCCCGCCCAAAAGACTAAAATAGTATATTTTTAAAATGTGTATTTTACATTAAAATTAGAAAAAACTCAATCAGATTTGTAGTTTGTGTACACAGCAATATACGAACCAGATCTAAATACATGGCAAAAGTCTGACCAGGAGCCTCTAAGTAGGCAGACATGGAGCTCAGGACCCACCCTGTTGCAGTATCTTGGCTGGGTGAGGAAGCCTTTTCTACTAGGGTCAGAGAGCCTCTAGCATAAGGCAGTGGTTTTGGCTGAGCTGGCAGGGTCATACTTTGTTTGTACAAGCTCCGCTAGGCAGACCTTCCAGTAACATCCTGGATAGGGGCCTTCCTGAGAAATTCCTTAAGCATGTTTCTATGAACAATAAGCAGAGGACATGCCCTACTGCTAACTCACACAACAGAGAATCCCACTGACTGAAATGATACTTCCTATTGTTTCAATGAGAATGCGACATATGTACAAAGCTATACACCAGGTGTGTATCAGAGGAAGCCATGCTCAGCTCAGGTAATAACAGTAAAAAAGTTGTAATGCAACAGACACTCAACTTCAGAAGGCTCTTTAGACACTTAAAGGGAGCGTTAAAATGTAGAAAGGACATGGTTTAGGACCAAGAAGACCTAAGCTGAAATTCCAGCTCTGCCACTTGTTAGCTTTAGAACTTTGAGCATGCTATTGAACCTCTCCAAACTCAGTTTTCTCCTATATAAAATGGGAGTAAGAATATGACAAAGAGGGTGGAAGTAAGGATTAAAAGAAATAATGGGAGGCAAGTACCTGGCATGCTATCAGTATGTATTCACTGTAAGAGCTCAACAAAGGATGGCTGAGTTATTACTCTTACTACAGAATCTCCACGACTTGGGGAGAATATGATTTGAGCGGTGAGAGAGAAAATGGTCACAAAGGATTTCGCTACTCGGAGCTTAGGTAACTGAGCGGATAGGGAGCAGAGAGAAACACAACGGGAACAGAGGAGAGCAGTAGGCAACGGGGAAAGTGAGGAACATGAATTCTGCTCTAGCAGCTGTGGGGAGCAGGCTAAGGGAGAAGGAAGCTGCACTTTCAAGGAATGGCATATCAAAATACATTCCTGCCACTGCCACTGCCACTGACAGAAACCTTGCCACCTCCTCCCTGGGCTTCCGGGACTCCCCACCTTACAGGAGCACGGGCCTGCAATCAGCAGCACCACGTGCCCTGCTTCACTGTTTGCTAGTGGGAGCTGCCCCATTCCTTGGGGCTGCCAATCCTGAAGGAAATGTTTTTGTTTGTGTAGTCCAGCCAGATTTCCTATGCTTCTAGGGACACCACCCTTGCCTCATCCTACTGGCCTGTCTTACATGCATTAATGCTTCATAAAGACATTAGATCTTCTGTAGGTGTCCCAAGGAAATCAGACATTTTGGAAGGACTTCTAACACCAGTAGTAATTTTAGTTCTCTCTGGGGACACAACTGGCCACCTGCTTCGAAAGACTATTCTGTGACTGATGCCTGGTTAAACCAAACACACCATCCTGAAATACAGCCCAGCCTGACGGAATGAGAAAGGAGGTTGAAGTCAGGGGTCACAGCTCCACATTCCCTGCTGAGTGGTCTTAAGTCACTTGTCTTCTCCTTCCCTATAGCCAACAGAAGGATGGAAACCCAAGTTCTGGGGTAAGTAGACATAACTCTTCCCTTAGCTCCATCATACATGTGAAAAAGCACCATGTTTGGTGGTCCAAGCCAACCTGATTTTCAATTTCAGCTCTGCCACTTACAAGTTGAGTACCTGTGGAACTTAATTTTTCCTCTCTGAATGCAAGGTTGTCAGGTGAAGCACTTAAGAGAATAATCTCTGAAGCCAGACTGTTGGGATCCAGATCTATCAAATTTTAGCTTTGTGGCCCTGGGGAAGTTATTTTACATCTGCCTCAGTTTTCCCATCTGTCAAATGTGTACAATACAATTTACTTAATACAAATACAATTTATTGTATGTGTACAATACAATTTACTTAATCATCTCCTCTGTTCCCATTCAGTCCCTCTTATAACAACTTAATTATTGTGAGGATTAAACAAGTTAGTAAGTGTGCTGGGATACATGGGATGTACTCAATAAGCATTATCTGTTATTTCCTCAACTGTCAAGTGCAGGGCGGGTAGGGGAGGCGATACAGGATTTTTCCACAGTGTTATGAGCAAATGAGAGAAGATGGCTAAAGAACTTTGCATATACAGGCAATAAACTATTTTAAGCTATCAGTAATATCATTAATAAAAGTAATTGTGATGTTTCCTACTGGGGGAGAACACAGCATAGTCGCTACAAGCCCAGGCTCTGGAGAAAGACTGCCTGTTGTTTCACTTATTAGCTGTGTGACACTGGGCACAAAAAATCCCATTCCTGTGACTTAGTTACTTCATTTGTAAGACAGAGATAACATACTGACCTCAAAAGGTTTTTATGAATATATTAGCTAATACATAAATGGCACCTGGAACAGCAGTTGGCACAATGTTCCAGAAACAATGATTACATTATTGCATACTTACTACATGCTAGGCCCTGTTTGAGGGCCTAGGAATACAGCAATGAACAAAATTGACAAAGCTCTTCCTATTTCCTCTCAAAGCACTCACATTCTAGTGAAAGAGAGACACAGTAAACAAGTACATAAAATGACACATAGCGTATGAAGAAAATAAAGCAAGAGAAGGAGATTAAGAAGAGACCGTATAAGTAAGGCCCACTTATATTTGCCCAGTTGTCTGACCCCAGTGTCATCTGCTCCCCTTCAATACTAATAATAATGACAACTAGCTGCTGAAGAGCCATTTCCATGTGTCAAGGTCTGAGCTGATGCACTCTCCATGCATTATTAGCTCAGTAAATCTTTATAACATTCCTACGGCATTAGCGGTTTTATTACCTGAATTTTACAGATTAGAAAGTGGACAGCCTGGGTAACATGACGAGACCCTATCTCTACAAAAATTTTGAGTTCTTTTTGTTTTTTTTTTTTGAGATGGAGTCTCACTTTGTCTCCCAGGCTGGAGTGCAGTGGCATGATCTCAGCTCACTGCAACCTCCGCCTCCCAGGTTCAAGTGATTCTCCTGCCTCAGCCTCCGGAATAGCTGAGACAATAGGCACATGCCATCACACCAGGCTAATTTTTGTATTTTTAATAGAGACGAGGTTTTGCCGTGTTGGCCAGACTAGTCTTGAACTCCTGACCTCTGGTGATCCATCTGCCTCAGCATCCCAAAGTGCTGGGATTACAGGCATGAGTCACAGCACCCAGCTATGAAAATTTTTTTAAAAAATTAGCTGGGCATGGTGGGACGTGCCTGTATTCCCAGCTACTTGAAAGGCTGAGGCCAGAAGATCCTTGAGCCCAGGAATTCAAGGTGGCAGTGAGCTATGATCATACCACCACACCCCAGCCTGGGTAACAAAACAAGACCCTGTCTGGAAAAAAAAAATTGGGGAAGTGAGAGCTTAGATGGATCAAGTAACCTGCCCAAGGTCACACAAGTTCCTGGCAGACATGGGATTTAAGCCCAGTACAGCCTGACTCCTGAATTCCAGGCCTTCTGCTATATTTCCACCCTTGTTGGCGCTAGACACATCTAGCAACTGTTCTTACCAGTGGTGGTAATAATAGTACTACTCTTACATTAATACTGGCTTAGATACATAATTCATGCTACTCCCCTACACATACAAGAGCAGTAGGGAGAAAGAAGAGAGGGAATTTATGGAGGAATGCAATGGAATAGTGATCTGATCTATGGTAGTCAACTGCTAGGTACCATAAACACGTGATTGATACAAGGCGTGGAGAAGAGAGGAGGGACAGGGACAAGAAGAGCTCGTCCTTTTGTGTGCAATTTCTGCATAAGTATTGGTGGCAACTGTCTCTTCAGCCCATCCTCCAGTCTCAATTCTAGACTGAACGTCCTTGTGTGTTTCAATAGGTACATCAACACTGCGAAGGAACCCTATTCCACACACTTGGGACCTGCAATAGCAAGACGCACTCCTAAAAAGCCACAGGCCAGGTGGGAAGCAACACTGAACAAAAGATGGGTGTCCAAAAACTGCATGAAGGCTTACCCAGGCCTGGAAAGTAGAAAGAAACTGTGTACTGGAACAACCAGGGAAAACGCAGCAATGGCAAGCAGGCAGTGGGAATATAAGGGCTAAGAAAGCAGCTGCAGTTGCTCAAAAGCAGTTTGTGGCTGCCTCAGCCCAAGTCAGGTCATCAGGCATTTATCTTTGAGGGTTTTTTCCAAGATCCCTAAAGGGGGTTTGTGTGTGTGTGTGTGTGTGTGTATGTGTGTGTGTGTGTGTGAGTGAAAAGGGTCTTACCTGTGTGTGTGTGTGTGTGTGTGTGTGTGTGAAAATCCCTAAAGGGTGTGTGTGTGAAAATCCCTAGGGTTTTTTCCAAGATCCCTAAAGGGCATGTGTGTGTGTGTGTGAGAGAGAGACTGAAAAGGGTCTTACCAGCTTTCCTGGAGTATGCAAACTACAGACACTACTCTGTAACAAGATAGCTGGCACAGGCAGGCCACAGAACTGAAAGGAAGTAGGTTTCATGTCTGTAGCCCAAGGAACAAATGTGATAACGTGGCAAAAGCCCCAGCTTTGGAATCAGACAGATTCGAGTTTGAATAACGGCTCCTTCACTTACTAATCTGTGACCATGAGCAAGTTACTTAAACTTTCTGATCCCCAGTTCCCTCATCTGTATTAAATCCATCTCAAAAGGGCATTTCTAGGCAGCCAAAAGAACAATGTGATCACCACGAAAATATGTACACAACTTTCAGAGGCCGAGGGGAGAACTGCTTGAGCCCAGGAGCTCAAGAGCAGCCTAGGCAACACTGTGGGACCTCATCTCTACAAAAAAATTAAAAGTCAGCCAGGCTTGGTGGCTCGTGCTTGCAGTCCCAGCTACTCTGGAGGCTGAGTGGGAGGGTTGCTTGAGCCCAGGAGGTCAGGGGTGCAGTGATTGTGCCACTGTACTCTAGTCTGAGTGACAAAGTCTCAAAAAAATAAAATTAAAAAGTACATAAGATATTAAGTCAAAGGGGTAAAAAAAGCAAGTCGTGGTACTGTAGACATTTCATCCACTTATGTAAACTAAATATATACATATATATAATATATTTATTTAGGTTTGCATATTTACCTTTTGAAATCTGGAAGGATATACTAAAAATGGTTACTTCTGGGAAGAACAATTGGGGAACAATAAATGAACTTTTCTTTATATTTCTATAGGATTTTAATTTTTGTGATAAACATATGTTATTTTTGCAATTAAAAAAAAAGAAAGCCATATAGCTGATAAAAGTCTAATATCCAGAATATATGAGGAAATCTTATAACACAAGAACAAATAACCCAAATAAAAAATGGGCAAAAGACTTGAATAGACATTTTTCTAAAGAAGATATACAAATGGCCAATAAGCACATGAAAATATGCTCAGCACCATCGGTCATCAGGAAAATGCAAATCAAAATCATAATAAGATACCATTCCACACCCTCTAGGATGATAATCATAACAAGTGTTGGCAAAGGAATGGAGAAACTGAAACCCTCATATACTGCTGGTGGGAATGTAAAATGTGCAGTCCTTGTGGAAAAGTCTCAAGTTCCTCAAAAAGTTAAACATAGAGTTACCATATGACCCAACAATTAACTGGCCATAAACCACTCCTAGATTTATATCCAAGAGAATTAAAAGCATGTTCACATAAAAAACTTGTACAATAATGTTGATGGCAGCGGTATTCATTTAATAGCCCCAAAGTAGAAAAAACCCAAATGTCCATCAACTGAGGAATTGATATATAAAATGTGGTAACGCCATATAACACAATATTATTTGACAAATGAAATACTGACACATGCTACAATGCGGAAGAACCTTGAAAACATTATGCAAACAGAAGCCAGTCACAAAAGACCACATATTGTGTGACTCCATTTACAGAAAATGTTCAGAACTGGAAAACCCACAGAGATAGAAAAGTGGATTAGTAGTAGCCTAGAGCAATCCCTAGGAGAAGGTTCTAGGTGGAAAGTAAGGAGTGACTGCTAGTGGGCAGTGTCTTTTTGGGATATCTTTTTGGGATGATGATGAAAATTTCCTAAAATTGATTGTGGTTATAACTGGTTGCATACCTCTATGAATAAATAGTACTAAAAACCATTCAGCTGTACATTTTCAATTGGTGAATTATATTTCAACGAAGGGGCCATATGCCCATCTAGTTCTCATCATTGAATAATACTTGTATCCTAGATAGAACGCCTGATGACAGGCAGCACACCTCATGGCAGTAGAGACAGACAATACTCCCCCATAACAGTTAATAATCACCATGCAGATCAGGCACATTCTTGTGCCTGTAATCCCAGCACTTTGGGAAGCTGAGGCGGGTGGATCACATGAGGCCAGGAGTTCAAGAGCAGCCTGAGCAACATGGCGAAACCCCATCTCCACTAAAAATAAAAAAAAAAAAAAAAAAAAAAAAAAACCCGGGTGTGGTGGTGTATGTCTGTAGTATCAGCTACTTAGGAGGCTAAGGCAAGAGAATCGCTTGAACTTGCGAGGTGGGGGTTGCAGTGAGCGATCACGCCACTGCACTCCAGCCTGGGCAAAAGAGAGAGACTGTGTCTCAAAAAAAAAAAAATTACCAAGCAGAAAGGTCACAGGAATACTCAGTAACAATGGCTAACCTGGTATCAACAATTTAAAAAGTAATATTAACTCTCATTTACTCAATTTCTTTCCTTTCTTCACTGGTGTCAGACTTATAATGCTGTCTAAAGGTTCTCCCTGTCGCCTCCTGTTCCCTTCTCCCTCTATCCTTCACAGGAGTTTCTCCCAACAAATCTTCACAAAAGTAATATTCTATGATCCCATTTTTAGGTGAGGAAACCAAGAGTCAGAGAGTGGAAATAAGTAGCCTAAGGGCACAAAGCTCTTTTCCCTGGTTTTCTTTTTAGAGTTAGAATTTCTGACTGTCACCTTGGCTCCTGTCAAGTGCAGCTCTCCCTAGCTACACAGCTACCCCTCTGCATTTACCTCAGCCCGGGGACCATCCTGCCCTGACGTACCCAGCTTGTTCTCCCTGGAGAAACCTGGGAGAAACTGCACATCAGCATATGGGGGGAATAAACACCTGAGAAAGACAGAATCTAGGCTGAGGAACTATAACTCAGGGCTTTTTTACTGTTATCCAGGACACTCCCTGGTTTCAGCAGCATTCTCCTTCCTATCACCCTGGAACAAAGTCATCTAGGGGAAAGAGCCTAGTCTAGGCATAAGGTCTATCATCCCCAACAATGCCCAGAGGAAAATGACGATGGTGACTATCTAACGACCTTGAAGCCTTAGGAAGCAGTTCAGTGGGCTGAGAGTGCCGAAGAGAGCCAAGGCTTCTTGCCTTTATCAGTAACATAAAGAAATTCTCATGCCATAAGAAGGACTGGTCACTAGATTTTATTTGGGATGTATCTTCTAGGAGGTCTTGTTCACACATAACTCATATTCAAAGAACAAACCACATGCTTATTAACAAGCAAACTACAGTATGCCTGAGCAACTTAAATTCCTAGATACTTCCAACATAATGACTCAACTCCTCCCATCTGTAAAAATGGAGGAAAAGATGCGGAAAAAAACAACATGGAGCTTTGGGAAGGGGGTTAGTGAGGAAGAGAAGGAAGAAGGGCATTAAGGACTAAAAGAGAAATCAGCAAACAGAAATAAAATATTATTTATTGGTTTTATTCCCAAATAATCAGGAAAAGGACATTTCCAAGAACTCCTTAACCAGGAAGATTAGATAATAATAAATACTCAAAGAGATAAAGGAATTAAAATTTAAGTACCTTTGATATGCCAGGCCTTACACTATGAGCCTCACATGTAATAAATACCCTGCTACTCCTCAAAATCATAGATACAATTTCCATTTTACAGATAAGGAGGCTGAAGCTTCAAAAAATTAGGCAACTTGCCCAAGTTCACCATAGTAGGCATGAAGGTATGCTGCTCAGATCACCCTCCAGGAAGAACCTGCTTTGAGGGGCACAGAGGCCTGACAGCTTCCAGCTCCCACACCTTCAGATCCACTGTGACATTCATGCTGAGATCACATCGAGGCCACATCCACTGCACTTCTCCCAGTCAATGACCATGCATGGCAGAGGCACCTTCACTCATTAATGCCCCATCAGCCTGGCTGCACTGCAGTGTAAGTCTCCTTCCCCACAGCCCTCTTCCTTCCTTTTCTCCACCCGTATCACATCTACACTCTGTCTACCCCTGCTCCCTCTTCCCTTTATCTTTCACAGAGATCTTCCGCACATCTAATTCCATCCTGGCATCTGCTTCTCAGAGGACCCAAGCGGACATACCCACAGTGACAGAACAGGGATTTGAACCCCAAAGCCCATCAATCTCTGTCTAGCCACAGAGACAGATTAATTGATCAATAAATTATGTTGCTAAATCCAGTAATCTCAGATCTTACCTTTTTTGACCCCATCACTCCATCCCCTCTTTGAGAAACTTTCTTCACTTGGTTTCCGGGACCCTACACTTTCCTAGTTCTCCTCCTACCTCACTGGCCACTTGTTCTCAGTCTCCTTTGCTGGTTCCTCTTCATCTCTCTGACCCCTAAACCTTGAAGTGAAGTGTCCAAGGCTTAGTCCCCAAACCTCTTCTCTTCATTATCTACATTTACTCTCTAAAGTAATCTCATCTAATTTCATGACCTCCTTTACAAGTTCTTCATAGCCCATATCTGACCTCTGAACTTCAGGTCCATATATCCAACAGCCTACTTTACCTCTCCACTTAGATGTCCAGTAGCACCTGAAAATAAATATGGACAAAATCTTCTCTTCTGTCAGGCACCGTGGTTCATGCCTGTAATCCCAGCACTTTGGGAGGCTGAGGTGGGCAGATCACTTGAAGTCAGGAGTTCAAGACCAGCCTGGCCAACATGGCGAAACCCTGTCTCTACTAAAAATACAAAAAAAATTTAGCCAGGTATGGTGGCAGGCGCCTGTAATCCCAGTTACTCAGGAAGCTGAGGCACAAGAATCGCTTGAACCCAGGAGGCAGAGGTTGCATTGAACCGAGATTGCACCACTGCACCTCAGCCTGGGCAAGGTGAGAATACAGAGAGAGAATACATCTACAAAAAAAAACAAAACAAAAAACTCTTCCCTCATACCCACCCATAGTCTGCCCTATCTCACTAATGGCGACTCTACCTTTTTATTTGCTTAGGGCAAAAACCTTGGACTCATCCTTGAGTCCTTTCTTTCTAAATCCATATCCAATCCACCAGCAAATCTAGGCAGCTTTTCCTTTAAAATTCATCTGGAATCTAATCACTTCTCAACAACTCCACCATTACAACAGTATACCATTAAAACAGTTATTCATGTCTCTTCTCTGGATTATCACAATAGCTCCCAACTGGTTCCTGGCTTTTAACCTTACCTTTCTACAGTATAATTCTCAAAACAGCAGCCAGAATGATCCTTTCAAAACCTAAGTTACATTCCTCCCCTGCTCAAAACCTTCCAATAGCTTCTCATTTCATTTCAAGTAGAAGCCAAATTCCCCAAAATGGTCTGTGAGTCCTTAAATGATTTGGCTTCCCCATTCCACTCTGACCTCATCTGCTATTTATTTTCTTTCTTTTTTTTTCCCTTTCTTTTTTTTTTTTTTGAGACTCACTATGTCACCCAGGCTGGAGTACAGTGTTGCAATCTCAGCTCACTGCAACCTCCGCCTCCCAGGTTCAAGAGATTCTCCAGCCCCAGCCTCCCCAGTAGCTAGGATTACAGGTGCACGCCACCACGTGCGTCTAATTTTTATATTTTCAGTAGAGATGGGGTTTCACCATGTTGGCCAGGCTGGTCTCAAACTCCTGACCTCAAGTGATCTGCCCATCTCAGCGTCTTAAAGTGCTGGGATTACAGACATGAGCCACCGTGCCTGACCCTCATCTTCTGTTTTTCTTTCCTCACTCACTTGCTACAGCTACATGAGCCCTCTTGCTGTTCCTTGAACATCCCAGGTAGACTCCCACCTCAGGGCCTTTGCACTTTCTGTTTCCTCTGCCTCAGTGCTGGACACAGGCATGGTTTGTTCTTGCACACCGTCCAATTACCTGCTCAAGTATCACCTCACCTTCCTCTGAACACTTCAGGAACATCTACTTAATACTGAACCATCCCCATCCCTAACCTCACAACATCCTTTATTTCCTTTTGACACACACAAACTATATTTGTGTGTTGTTAACCATCTCCCCTGTAGATGTTCCATTACGGGCAAAGGCTTTGTCTGGCTTATTCACTACTTTATCATCAGTGTCTAACACTATGCTTGGCATATAATAGGTACTCAGTAGTGTCTGTTGAGTACATTTATGAATGTCCTAAAACTTTTACATTTCAGCATAAAAACTATATATCCTCATAAAAGCAGACAAGTAGTTGTCTGCGACCAGAGAAAGAGAACTAAAGACTGACATGCAAAGGGGCACAGGATAACTTTTTAGGGTGACTGACTGCTCTACATCTTGACTGGGGTAGTAGCTACAGGGACATACACATTTGTCAAAACCCGTCATCACATATACTTGAAATCGATTCATTTTATTTATTCAAGTTATATCGTAATAAAATTGAATAAGAATAAATAAATACCCTATATCTCAGACTGCCTCTTGAACCAAAAAGTGGCAGATAAGTTCACTGTCAGATTAGGCATCCTGACTTGAGCTTTGTAAATTATGTTCCACATAGTTTGGGTCATTATAGAATTAAATTTAAAAATGCCAATTGCTGTCCTTTGCTACAAATACAAAGAAACAAACACAAACAAAAGCAGAAAGTACTCTCAGAAGTCCACGGATGCAAGAACACAGACTTACAAGTAAAACAGACCCAGGTTTGAATCCTGCTCAACTCTACCTTTACTAGCTGAATGAACTCAAGCAAGTTATCTAACAACTCAGGCTTACTTTGCTCATGTATAAAAAATAAAGAACACAGCCAGGCGCAGTGGCTCATTCCTGTAATCCCAGCATTTGAGAGGCCAAGGCAGGCTGGATCATGAGGTCAGGAGATCGAGACCATCCTGGGTAACGGAGTGAAACCCCATCTCTACTATTTTTAGTAAAAAATTGCCCAGGTGTGGTGGGCTACTTGAGAATCTGAGGCAGGAGAATTGCTTGAACCTGGGAACTGGAGGTTGCAGTGAGCCAAGATTGTGCCACTACACTTCAGCCTAGCCAAAAGAGCGAGACTCTTGTCTCAAAAAAAAAAAAAAAAAAAAAAAAGGAGCGGAGGAACAGAATGAGTTCATTAAGAGTACAGAGCCTAGAATACAGTATGCACTTGACATTGCCACTTTCCTTAATATTATTATTGCCATACAGTGAGTCAGGAGAGGCAGTAAAATACCAATAGGGTTTCCGAAAAGAGCCACATCAAGTTTCGGTCTACTTATCAATGGAGGGGTCAGCTGGGTGTGTTGCAAATGGTTTTCTGGGCCTGAAATGTCCATGTCTCGAAGAAGCACAGTACTAAGAGTGATGTTGCAAACAAGCACTCAATCAAGGGCAGCAGCCATAGTATCCCCCACATTCTGCATTCATTTCTATCCCAATTACAGTCTCCAACCCACCACTTCCCACTCCCAGCAGAAGAACAGGAAGTAGGCCTTAGAAAATCATTGAGGCATGGTTAGTAAAAGAGAAAAAATTTAAACTAAGATACCTGACATTTAGGAACTGGTTAATGCTAAGTATAAAATGCCAATAGTATACAACCTTTAGAAAAGAGTAAGGAAGAATTCTCACAACAGAGAGCAATGGCACACTGTTAAGTTTTTGTTTTCTATTCTGATGAAGTACAGAACATCATGTATGTAATAATCTCATGTCATTACAAGAAAAATAAAGGAGACACCAGACATATACTTGACTTTGCATTGGAAAAAATCTAGAAAATCAAGGTACTAAAAGTGGATCCCTAAGGAACGAAGGATGGAGGTGTTTTCTCTTCTTTTTTTTTTTTTTTTTTTTTTGAGACAGTGTCTCATTCTGTTGCCCACACTGTAGTGCAGTGGCATGATCACTGCTCACTGCAACCTCCACCCTCTGGCTCGAAAGATTCTCCCACCTTAGCCTCCGAGTAGCTGGGACTACTGGCACATGCCACCATGCCTGGCTAATTTAAAAAAAAATTTTTTTTTTTCTTGTAGAAACAAGATCTCACTATATTGCCCAGGCTGGTCTCAAAAGATCCTCCCGCCTTAGCCTCACAAAGTGCTGGGATTACAGGTGTGAGCCATCATGCTTGGCCTCATTTAAATATTTTATGTAATTTTATTTAAAATAAAACCACAGATGGAGAGAGATCCAAGATGGCCAATTAACAACAGCTCAGGATCGTAGCTCCCAGTGAAAGCGCAGAGAGCGAGTGGACGCCGCACTTTCAGACGAATTTTTGTTGCCCACAGACTGGGAGATTCCCAGCGGAGGAGCCACACGCGTCGCCAGCGTGACTCTTTTGGCCCGCGTGGCTATTTTGCTGGCACCCCGGCGCAGCGCTTCTCAGTGCAGAGTATACGGGACAGGGTGCCCTTTGAGTCGGGCTCGGCTGGTCCCATCCCCACAAGGAGAACAGCAATTGGAAGCGCTGAGGACTGAGCGTCTCACAGTAAGCACAGCTGAACCCAGGAAGGCCTAGCTCTGTGGGGAAGGGGCATCCGCCAAAGGAAAACTAAGAAACAGAAAAAACTTCATCACCAACAAGCCAAACGTCCACTCAGACCCAATCTGAAAGTCGGCAATTACAAAGATGACAGGTGGATAAATCCACAAAAATGGGAAGAAACCAGTGCAAAAAGGCTGAGAACACCCGAAATCAGAATGCCTCTTCCCCTACAGGGGATCGCAGCTCCTCATCAGCAAGAGAACAAGGCATGACGGAGAATGAGTGTG
>CAUYLG010035243.1:0-18672 GCA_963573385.1 Cacajao melanocephalus
GGCATAATAGAGGTTTTTAATACCCATTTTTAGACTGCATTCTAGCCTGGGCAGTAGAACAAGAATCCTGTTCTCTCTCCCTCTTTTTCTTCCTCTTTCTTTCTCTCGTACATTCTTTTTTTTTCTTTCTTTCACTCTCACGTTCTTTCCTCTCTTTTCCTTTCTTTCAAAAAAAAATATGAAAGAAAAAAAAATTAAGAATTTTTTTCTTTTGAAAAATCTCAACCTGTAAAGAAGTTTTAAAGATCTGACAAACTTCATAAGGCTTTTGAGATAATCAAATGAAACGATATACTTATTTTTTAGGTGACTAGACAGATGTTCATGTATAAAATTTCAAATAATCCCCAAATTTCTGAATTCTCAATTCTCGGGACAATACTTTACTTTGGCCTCTTTCATTAAAATTTACTAATGTTTTATTAGAATCATTATCAAGATTTTTTCCAAGTGGACATGCTACCCTGTAAATATTTCACAATTACACTTAGATGCTACCTGAGTAGATAAAATAAAAACCTGTAGAGGAATTACTTTTTCTTCAAATGTTTCCAGTGGGAACAGCTATGAACAAAAAATTTTAGCAAGTGCTAAAAGAGAATACATCTTCAGGCCTTTTCTTTATAAAAGGATCTGTCTGAAATCTTTGAGAAATGGTCAGAAAAAAGCAGGCCATTGAGATTGTTGTCATTTAAAAACTTCTGCACATGTAGCCCAGAACTTAAAGTATATTTTAAAAAACTCTATCAGAAAATCATAAATTTGTCATTGCCATAGCACTTAAGTTTTGCCTCCAAAAGGATCAAACAGATCTGCTACAGAGAGTCATGAGCAACTTATGAATCTCTGAACATATGTATTTAATGGAGAAGGCAGTGGAACATTCTTGGATATACAGTGATGCTCTTTAATAAATCAATGGATTTTACAAAGTAGGCACAGGACCCTTTCTGGTTTCAACTTGTGGAGGTCAAGATCTCCACTGAATTCTGACACAGAACCTGATATACTAAGAGCACTTTTCACAGCTTGCTTCAATGTGACTGCTTGGTTTACCTGGCAGCTTCTACCACCTGGGTCATGAGCTATGTCTTGATAACCAACCCCTATCACGGCTGAAGGGTATGGATGTAGGTATACTCAGAGTCTGATGGATATTCTGGCCTCCCTTGGGGAAGAAGGAAGAATATTGGTCAACTTGCTGAGAAATTTCTTACCAAATCTGAAGAACAATGAGAGTCCCCCCCACCCCCACCAAACAGAGTATATATCTATTACAGAATATATGAGGACTACATCTCAGTTCTCCAAGCTTGCTAGTCAGTTTTCAATTTCCTACCCTTAAAAAAAGACAAAATGGAATGGAGATAAACTGAGAAGGCTGACTCTAAAACTGTCAAGGGAGCGTAAAGAAAGTCCAAAATCATAGTACAATTTCTTTTGAAAATTAGTGAGCATGTGATACTGTGTAAAGGGGCCTTACATATACTTGCTGGCTCTTCTTATCTCTAGTGAGAATGCTGTTTTGCAATAAGAGAAACTAAAGTGTCAAGAGACAAACATGTTCGAGGTCACACAGTACTGAATACATGATGCAAGATGCTGGGAAGGCATTCCAGTGATGGTCACATTTCCAGTTATTTCTGTGTCATGTGTAACTGTTTTCTCTAGACCTCAGTACCTTGGGAGGTAAATGGAGACACATTACATAGGATTGCCAGATAAAATACAGGACATCCAGTTATATCTGAATTGCAGAGAAACAACAAGTAATTTTTTAGTATAAGTATACTCACAGTAAAGTAAGTAGGACATGCTTATATTACAAAGTTACTTGTTTTTTCTCTGAAATTCAAATTTAACTTGATGTTCTCTAATTTTATTTGCTAAATTTGGCAACCCTACATTAGCAATACTCAACCGTATTTCTCTGATTCTGTTTTAATCTGTTATCGAAGAATCTCTAATCTCTCTTAAGAATTTTCTTGTCCATGGGAAGACTGAGATATCGCCCATGTGCACACAAACATCGCTTTCTTGGCAGCCTCCAATTTCTCCTCTCTTGCTCTGGATTTTGCTTCTTTGGGCTATGTCTTCTGGTGAATCTTTTGATACCTGGGATGACCCACGAATATACCCTTATGATGCATCATTTTCCTCTGAAGCTGCTCAAGTTGCACTGTTCCAGTGCCAAACTGGGCACTCAGGCACTGATGGCTTTCAATTAAGGACATAGTAAGTGACAGCAAGAGATGTGGTGTCAGAGAGATGAGAGATCTAGACCTGGTTTCATCACCTTTTAGCTGTGCAACCTTGGGCAGCTTTCTTCATCTCGACAGGCTTCAGTTTCTCATGGTAAAATGGGATACCACCTATGGCTATACCTGCTTTAAATTATTATTCAAGAATTATTATTACTATTTATTATTATTTGAGGATTAAATCAGATAATGCATAAAGATATTTAGTGCAGCATCTAGTGCCATGTAACTTTAAGTATTAAAGATAAATTATCTTGAAGAAATAAAGTAATCTAAAAGCACATAGATGTTAGATTCATTGAATAAATAATAGCACATTCACACAAAGGAGTTTTTTAAATGGTTGAAAAATTTTTAAGGATCTCTGTGAACTTATATGGAATTATTTCTAAGATGTATTGGTAAATTGGGGGGAAAAGCAAATACCGAAAAGAGTATATATTTTCTAGTACCTTTTGCATGATACATGAGGGGAAATAAGAGGCAGAACTTCTGCCACGGTTGGGTAAGGACCCCTGAAAACCCTCTCCTCCTAAGAGGCAACAGGAAAAATTGTCTGGGGCATGGCCAAGATGGCCGACTAGAAGCAGCTAGGATGCATGGCTCTCACAGAGAGGAATGAAAGGGGCGAGTAAATACAGCACCTTCAACTCAAACATCCAGCTGCTCGCACTGGAACTCATAAAGGAAACAACCCGTAGAGGACAGAGAAAGGCAAGGCAGGATGATGGCCCACCTGGGAGTGACACGGAGCCAAGGGAACCTCCCCTGCTCAGGGAAGTGGCGAGTGAATGTGCGACCCTGGGAAAACATGCTTCTTGCATGGAACTTTGCAACTCTCAGGTCAGGAGATCCCCTCAGAACCCACTCCACAGGGCCTTCAGTCTGGCACATAGAGCTATGTAGAGTCTTGCAGCGCAGCCAATCAGGTATCTGTGGAGACCCAGAGCTTTAGTTACTCTGGCTCCCGGCTTCCCAGCAAAAGTAACTGCAACTCTAGCAAAGCAGGAGAATAGACCCCCGAACATAACCCTAGGAAAGAGGCTGAATCCAGGGGGTCGAGCAGTAACTTTCATGGCACCTCACAGATTAAGACCCACTGGCTTGGAATTCCAGCCACTAGCAGCAGTGCTGCACCTCCCTGGGACAGAGGTCCCTAGGGGAGGGCGGACCACCATCTTTGCTGTTTGGACAACTCAGCCATTCTACCCTACAAGCTTTGGAGAGTCCAAACTGACCGAGGGATGAGGAGATCCCCAAGCACAGCATAGCTGCTCTACCCAAACTTGGCCAGACTGAATTTTTTTTTTTTTTTTGAGACGGAGTTTCGCTCTTGTTACCCAGGCTGGAGTGTAATGGCGCGATCTCAGCTCACCGCAATCTCCGCCTCCTGGGTTCAAGCAATTCTCCTGCCTCAGCCTCCCGTATAGCTGGGACTACAGGCTGCGCCACCATGCCCAGCTAATTTTTGTGTTTTTAGTAGAGACGGAGTTTCACCATATTGACCAGGATGGTCTCGATCTCTTGACCTTGTGATCTACCCTCCTCGGCCTCCCAAAGTGCTGGGATTATAGGCGTGAGCCACCGCACCCGCCCCAGACTGCATTTTTAAGCGCGTCCTGGATCTGTTCCGCCTCACTGGGCTTGACCTCCCAACTGGGGCCTCCAGACACGCCTGTCACTAGTGTTCACCAGCTGACAGACATTTGAATTCTCCTTGGGACAGGCTCCCAGAGGGAGGGGTGGGCTGCCATCTTTGCCCTTTGGGCAACTTAGCTGTTCCAGCCTACGGGCTTTGGAGAACCAAGCCGACCAGGACGGAAGCAGTACCCCAGCACAACACAGCTGCTTTACAAAAGCATGACCAGACTGCTTCTTTATTTGGGTCCCTGATCCCTTTTCTCCTCACTGGGTGGAACCTCCCAACCAGGGCCTCCAGTCACCCCTACTGGGATTCTCTGGCTAACAGAGATTTGAATTCTCCCTGGGACACAGCTCCCAGAGGAAGGGCAGGCCATCAACTTTGCCCTCTAGGAAACTCAGCCAATCCACCTGCAGGCTTTGGAGTGTTCAAACTGACTGCAGGAGGAAGAGATCCCCCAGCGCAGCACAGCTGCTCTATGAAAGCGTGGCCAGACTGCTGCTTTAAGTGGGACCCTGATCCTGTTATTCCTGAATGACTGGGCAAGATCTCCCAACCAGGGCCTCCAGCCACCACTTACAGGTGTGTTCGGGTCACCAAGAAGCCTGTACCTTCCTGGGATGGAGCTCCCAAAAAAGGGGACGGGCTGCCATCTTTGCTGTTTCACAGCCTTCACTGGTGATACCTCCAGATACTGGAAAATCTGAGGTTACAAGGGACTGAGTGGACCCCCAGCAAACCACAACGGCCCTATGGAAAGGTGGCCAGACTGTTAAAAGAAAAAAGCCCTCCATCCAAAGGTCAGCAACCTCAAAGATTGAAGGTAAATAAGCACACACAAAGATGAGAAAGAATCAATGCAAGAATGCTGAAAACACAAAAAGTCAGATTGCCCCTTTTCTCCACATGACCGCATCACCTCTCCAGCAAGGGTTCAGAAGCAGGATGAGGCTGAGATGGCCGAAATTACAGAAGTAGAATTCAGAATATGGATATGACGAAATTGCCAAAAGCAATTGCAACAAACGCAAAAATTGACAAATAGAATCTAAACTAATTAAACTAAAGAGCTTCTGCACAGCAAAAGAAACTATCATCAGAGTGAACAGGCAACCTACAGAGTGGGAAAATATTTTTTCGATCTATCCATCTGATGAAGGCCTAATATGCAGAATCTACAAGGAACTTAAACGAATTTACAAGAAAAGAAAAAAACCTCATTAAAAAGTGGGCAATCTCATTACGGGGTATACAGCCAAAAGAAAATAAATTGTCCTACCCAAAAGACACATGTATTCGTATGTTCATTACAGCATTATTCACCATAGCAAAGACATTAAATAAACCCAAGTGCCCATCAATGATGGATTGGATAAAGAAAATGTGGTGCAATCAAACAGCTTATCCACCACAACCAAGTAGGCTTCATCCCCAGGATGCAAGGCTGGTTCAAACTATGCAAATCAATAAATGTGATTCATCACATAAACGGAACTAAAAACAAAGACCACATGATTATCTTAATAGATGAAGAAAAGGTTTTTGATAAAATTCAACATTCATTTA
The DNA here is from genome assembly GCA_963573385.1 of Cacajao melanocephalus. Taxonomy (NCBI): domain Eukaryota; kingdom Metazoa; phylum Chordata; class Mammalia; order Primates; family Pitheciidae; genus Cacajao; species Cacajao melanocephalus. The sequence continues at coordinate 5,470 of CAUYLG010035243.1, forward strand.
TGTTAAAAACTCCCAATAAGTTAGGTATTAAAGAAATATACCTCAGAATAATAAAAGCCATCTATGACAAACCCACAGCCAACATCATCCTAAATGGGCAAAAGCTGGAAGCATTCCCCTTGAAAACAGGCAGAAGACAAGGATGATCTATCTCACCACTCCTATTCAACATGCTACTGGAAGAGGAAGTCAGGCTATCCCTGTTTGCAGGTGACATGATCCTATATCTAGAAAACCTCATTGTCTCAGCCCCAAAGCTTCTGAAGCTGATTAAACAACTTCAGCAAAGTTGCAGGATACAAAATCAATGTGCAAGAATCACTAGCAGTTTTATACACCACCAACAATCAAGCCAAGAGCCAAATTAGGAGTAAACTCTTATTCACAATTGCCACAAAAAGATTAAAATACCTAGGAATATGGCTAACTAGGGCACTGAAAGATCTCTACATGGAGAACTACAAATCTCTGTTCAAAGAAATCAGGGATGACACAAACAAATGGAAAAACATTCCATGCTCATGGATAGGAAGAACCAATACCAGTAAAATGGCCATAGGCCCAAAGCAATTTATACATTTAATACTATTTCCATTAAACTACCATTGACATTCTTCACAGAACTAGTAAAGATTATTTTCAAACTCATTTGGAACCAAAAAAAGAGGCTTAATAGCCACGGCAATCCTAAGCAAAAAGAACAAAGTTAGAGGCATCACACTATCTGACTTCAAACTATCTTACAGGGCTATGGTAACCAAAACAGCATGGTACTTGTACAAGAACAGACACATAAACCAATGGAACAGAATAGAGAACCCAGAAATAAGACTGCACACCTAGAACGATCTGATCTTCAACAAACCTGACAAAAACAAGCAATGGGGAAAGGATTCCCTATTCAATAAATGGTGCTGAGATATTTAGCTAGCCATATGCAGAAGATTGAAATTGGACCTCTACCTTATACCAGATACAAAAATTAACTCAAGATGGATTAAAGACATAAATGTAAAACCCCAAACTATAAAAACCCTGAAGACAACTTACATAATACCATTTAGGACATAGGCATGGGCAAAGATTTCATGATGAAGATGCCAAAAGCAATTGTAACAAAAGCTAAAATTGACAAAGGGGATCTAATTAAACTAAAGAGCTTCTGCATAGCAAAAGAGAGTATCGACAGCATAAACACACAACCTACAGAATGGGAGAAAATTTTTGCAAACTATGTATTCAACAAAGGTCTAATATCCAGCACCTATAAGGAACTTAAGCAAATTTACAAGAAAAAAACAAACAAACCCATTAAAAAGTGGGCAAAGGACATGAACAAACACTTTTCAAAAGAACACATACTTGTGGCCAAAATCATTTGAAAAAAAGCTCAATATCACTGATCATTAGAGAAATGCAAATGAAAACCACAATGAGATAGTATCTCATGTCAGTCAGAGGGTGATTATTAAAAAGTCAAGAAATAACAAATGCTGGCAAGTCTGTGGAGAAATAGGAACACTTTTACACTGTTGGTGGGAGTTCAACCATTGTGGAAGACAGTGTGGCAATTCCTCAAAGACCTAGAACCAGGAATACCATTTGGCCCAGCAATCCCATTACTGGGCATATATCCAAAGGAATAGAAATCATTCTATTATAAAGGTACCTGCATGCATATGTTCATTGCAGCACTATTTACAATAGCAAAGACATGGAATCAACCTAAATGCCCATCAATGATAGACTGGATAAAGAAAATGTCATGCATATACACCACGGAATACTATGCAACCATAAAAAAAGAATGAGATCATGTCCTTTGTGGGGATGTGAATGAAGCTTGTGGCCTTTATCCTCAGTGAACTGACACAGGAACAGTAAACCAAATACTACATGTTCTAAGCTAAATAAAGAGAGCACATAGACACATAGAGGGGAACAACACACCCGAGGCCTTTCGGAGGTTGGTGGGTGGAAGGAGGAGGGGATCATGATAAACAACTAACTGGTACTAGGCTTAATACCTGGGTGATGAAATAATCTTTTCAACAAACCCCCATGACATTAGTTTACCTATGTATTATCTATGAAATAAACCTAGACCTGCACCCCTGAACTTAAAATAAAACTTCTAAACAAAGAAACATAAAAAATTGTTTAAATCAATATTTTCAGAACTCTGGAAATAAGCAAAATCTTGCAAAATATATATTTTTTTAAAGCTGAATCTCAATAAAAACAGCAAGATTTGTGGCATTTTAACCTGCTATAGTCCCATCTCCCTTTCCTCAGCTCTGCAGTAGCCTTGAAGACCAGTAGCTTCATAGTCATAGGACCCATGAAAACCATCAACCTAATAGGCAGTGGAAGGGATCAAATGGCTGGGCTCCTGAAAAGAGAAAATATTTGACCTTTGTGAAAGTTCCCTGGAGAAACTCTGTTCATAGGGCTTGTCAATATTTAACCTTACTCAAAGCTTGTTCAGTCTGAAAAGCCTGATCCCAATGACATATATCAAAAACAATCAGTGCAGTTATCTAAAGTCACAGACATCTGTATATCTTTAGCAATGATACCAGTTGGGGCCAAAAAAATTTTAAAAAGTAAATGTAAGAGACCTGGGGAATGAGATATTCAAAGCACCAATATATTCCTGGGGTCTAGAAGACAAAGAACATATGTGAGGCCAGGAAAGCACTGAGAAGGCCCTGATCTCTTATCTCTGGAGGACCTTGAGGTCTAACACATGCAGGCAATGAAGGCTATGGCATTGAAGGTGTGACCCTCACATACAGAGTCCCTTGGTAAATGGTAGGAGACTTATTGGTTGAAGGTATTTAAGGAAATCTCTGTCAAATCAATAATTGATCATTAAGGTAACTGAGCAGTTTTCAGTAGCTGCTCATAATAAGAAATTCAGACTTTATAGAACAAGTTTAGAAAAGCTACTATACAAACAGATAGTAACAACTACAAAGAAACAGAAAAGAATGATCCATACACAGGAAGGTAAAAAAAGTAGTCAATAGAAACTGTCCTTGAGTTAGCCCAGATATTGGACTTACTAGACAGAAAGCAGCTTTTATAAATATGTTCAAAGAACTAAAGAACCATGTTTTAAAAGTTAAAGTATGAGAGCAATGTGTCACCACATAGAGAATGTCAATAAAAAGATATAAATTATATTTAAATATCTGGAGTTGAAAAGTCAGTGATAGGGTTTGGCTCTATGTCTCCACCCAAATATCATCTTGAATTTTACTCCCCTAATTCCTATGTGTTGTGGGAGGAATCTGGTGGAAGATAATTGAGCCATGAAGGCAATTTCCCCCATACTGTTCTCATGGTTGTGAATAAGTCTCACAAGAGTTAATGGTTTTATCAGGGGTTTCTGCTTTTACATCTTCCTCATTCTCTCTTTGCCAGCTGCCATCCATGTAAGACATGACTTGCTCCTCCTTGGCTTTTGCAGTGATTGTGAGGCTTCCCCAGCCATGTGGAACTGTAAGTCCAATTAAACCTCTTTTTTTAGTAAATTGCCCAGTCTCAGGTATGTCTTTATCAGCAGCGTGAAAATGGACTAAGACAGTCAGTAACTAAAATAGAACATTTGATAGAGAAGCTCAATAACAACCTTGAGTTGGCAAAAGAAAGAATTGGCAAACTTGAAGATAGGTTATTTGGGATTACCTAGTTTGAAGAATAGAAAGAAAAATGAATCGATTCTCAGAGATTTGTGGAACAAATATTTTATATCATTAAGTGTGCCAACACATTCATAGTAGGAATTCCAGAGAAGAGGAGAAAAGAAAAGGAGAAGAAAAAGATATGTTTTAAATGATGACTGAAAATTTAGCAAACTTAATGAACTGAATCTCCACATCCAAAAAGCTCAACAAGTTCCAAGTAGGATAAACTAAAACAAATTCCCATCTATATACATCATAATAAAATTGCCAAAACCAAAGACAAGAAAAGAATCTTCAGAGCGCCAAGAGGAAGGTGAGTCATCACTTGTAAGAGTTCCTCAATAAGATTAACAGTTGACTTCTTATCAGAAACCATGGAAGCTGGAAGGCATAAGGATGACATATTAAAAAGTACTGAGGGTGGGTGGGAGGAGGAACCCCATAGTCAACCAAAAATTTTATGCTCTTCAAAAATAAAGCAAACACTGAGATATTACATAGAAAAAAATAAGAGAATTTGTTGCTAAAATACATTCCCTATAAGAAATAGTAGGAAAGTACTTCAGGCTGAAATGAGAGAATGTTAGATGGTAATGTGAATCCACATGATGTAATAAAGAGCATCAGTAAAGATAACTACATGGGTACATATAAAATTATAAATATATTTTGGAGAAACTTTTCCTATCTGGTTTGAATAACACTAGGAAAATAATTCACAAAAACTTGGTAAAAGAAAGAACAATGGAATTTAAGTGGTACATTAGAACATATCTGAGACAAAAAATGCAGTAAGGAAAAAGCAGAGGCCAAAAATGACATAAGACATGTAGACACGTAACAAAGGGGCAGACATAAATCTCACCTTCTAATTACTTACAATAATGTAACTATTGGTTACATTAAGTATAAATGGAATAGGTGCTCTAGTGAAAGGCAGAGATTGGCACAATGGATTTTAAAAGCAAGCATACAAACAAACAAAACATATTCCAACTATAAACCACATACAATAAATATAGTTTAGATTAAAGACACAAATAGATTGAAAGTAAAATAATGAAAAAAGATATACCATGCACAGAAAAACCAATAGACAATTTGACTGGCTATACTCATACCAGACAAAATAAATTTTGAGACAAAATTGTTACTAGAGGCAAAGAAAGAAATTTTTATAATAATACAAAGGTCAATCCATAAAATATAAACATATATGCACCTAACAACAAATTACCAAATTACATGAAGAAAAATCATCAAAATTGAAAGCAGAAATAAGCAATTCAACAATAATAGTTGGAGATTTCAATCCACTATGTTCAATAATTGATAGAATACGAGCAAGGAAACATGACACTTGAACAGCACTATAAACCAAATAGTCAACCTAACAGACATCTGTAAGTTACTCTATTAAATAATATCAGTAGATACTTTCTTACCAATAATACATGAAACATTCTCCAGGATAGACCATATGCTAGGCCATAATATAAGCATCAACAAATTTAAAATAATTGAAATCATCCAAAGTATTTTTAAACTACAATGGAATATAATTAAAAATCAATAAGAAAAGGAAAATTGGGAACTTCACAAATACGTGGAAATTAAAGAAAACACTCTTTCATAACCAATGAGTCAAAGAATAAATTACAAAGAAAATCTCAAAGTACTTTGAGATGATGCCGCACACCAAAACTCTTTTTTTCAACTTTTATTTTAGGTTTAGGGGATACATGTGCAGGTTTGTTACATGAGCAAATTGTGTGTCCCTGGGGTTTGGTGTACAAATGATTTTGTTACCCAGGTAGTGAGCATAGTGTACCTGATAAGTAGTTTTTCAACCCTCACTGTCCTCCCACCCTCCACCCTGAAGTAGGTTCCAGTGTCTACTGTTCCCCTCTTTGTATCCATATGTACTGAATGTTTCGTTTCCACTTATAAGTGAGAACATGTGGTATTTGGTTTTCTTTTCCAACATAGCAAAACCTAAGGGAATCGGCTAAAGCAGTGCATAGAGGGAAACTTATAGCTACAAATACCTATATTTAAAAAGAGAGAATTGTCAAATAAATAACCTTGGTAGGGGGGACAGAAGAGCACACTAAACCTACAGCAAGCAGAAGGAAAGAAATAATAAATATTACAGTAGAAATAAATGGAATAGAGCAGAAAAACAACAGAGAAAAATCAATGAATCAAAAAGTTGGTTATTTGAAAACATCAACAAAAAATTGACTCACAATCAGGTAAATGAATGGTAGGAGAGGGGAAGTGTGTGTGTGTGTGTGTGTGTGTGTGTGTGTGTGTGTGTGTGTTTATGTGCATGTGTGAGAGAAAGAGAGAGAGAGAGATGAGACTCACCAAAATTTAGAATGAAAGAGGAGACATCACTACTTACCTTACAGAAATAAAATACTTATAAGAGAATACCATGAACAATTGTGTACCAACAAATTAGATAACCTATGCGGCATGGACAAAGTCCTAAAAAATACACATTACCAAAAATGATCAAGAAAACAGAAAATCTGAATAGATCTGTAATAAGGAATTGAATTAGTAATTTCAACTCCTCATTAAGAAAGCCTGCTCCTTTTTTGGTGATTCTTTACATAGTCTTACTGGTTTCCTCATACAAATGCATAGATTAGCACTCAACAGAAGGCTCAAGGTACATCCTTTTCAGCTCTCTGAGACTCTTTCTCTCTCTCTGTGAAGCTCTCTCCTCTTTGGTCCTTTATTCTGAGAATTCTTGCCTCTTGAACTCTGAACTCTTGTTTCCTCAGCTCAGGGAGACCTCCAGGTTATGCATGGGCTTCTTCTGCTTGTGCTGTAACCTAAACATACTCTCTAGACAGTGAGCTGGGACATTTATAGTGCTCACATCATTTGTTTACTTTTTCTCATGGATCATTTTCCTCTGCCACCTCTTGTCCAATATCTAAAACTGTTATTTCATGTATTTTGTTCAGTTTTATAGTTGTTTAGGATGGGAGATAAATTTTGGTTCCCATTACGCTGTAATGGTTGGAAATGGGAGTCTTCAGTTATATTATTTTCATTATAAAATGAGCAAACTTATTTAAGAAAATTTAGAAATTACTCAACACATAAGGAAATAAAAGCAAAATGTCCACTGATCATTCACCAAACACATGATATTTTTGTCTATGTCTTTAACATATTGTATTTTCTATAATTAACTTGTTTTAATTTTTTTCAAAAATGAATAAATGCATATGGCATTTAAAATAAAATTTTAATACTTAAATTTTGTTTAATTAAAAGTGACTTCATTATCACTTTCCTGTGTTCTTCCTTAGCATCATTTATAAAACCTGGACAATACTCCAACATGTAGACGTGTGTGTGGTAGATCACTTAACCTTCTCTTTGCAAATAGACATTTAACTAGTTCCCGGGTTTTGCTATTATAATTGATAAATATTTTTACACAGGTATTTTTGTTTAAGACTGAATGATTTACTTAGGTTATATTAGAATTAGTTGACATAAATATTTTAAGGTAATGATTTTGCCAGATTGATTTTCAAAGGGCTGTATCAATTTAAAATATTTTATGCATTCCACATACAATTATAAAGTACTTATTCTCTGCCACTCACTGTGCCAGGTTCTGGTGATGTAAGTTGAACAATACCCTAATTGAGTTCTCTAAGGTTATAGTTGTAGAGACAAACATGTAAATAGATGAGTGCCACAAAGCATTATGGGCACTCTACAGACATGTGACTAGGAGGCAGTGGGTTACGTAGGGCAGATAAACGTGTCTACTTCATCTAGCGTGGAATCTGATGCACAGTAGCCATTTAATTAAAAATTGTTGAAAAAGGCACAGAGAGAACAAACCGTTAAAGGAGTGACTATTCAGTTTGCTTAGTGACTTGTCTGGGAAAAGTTTCTTAGAGGAACCTGTGATTTGTAATTAGCCTATCATTTATTCCTTCATATATTCATTTTGCAAGTACTTTTGGCAGTGTGCCAGGGACTGTGCTAAGTGGTAAGGACATCGTTGCTACTGTTACTGTGGAGTTTGCTGCCTGGAAAGGAAGACAGACAATAAACAAGTAATTAAAATAATGGAGGACACAGGATAGTATAACAGAAGTGAGTCACTTAGTGCAGGGGTCAGCAGAGGCTTCCCACAGGGCATGACAGTTAAGGCATGACTTGAAGGATAAATAAAAGTTAGTTAGAAAAAAGGGGAAAGGACAGAAGAGTGAAAAATGATTCCAGGCAGAAGCAATAACATCATTCATATGTATGCAAATAAGTGTTTGTCTCATGTTTGATGTGCTTAGAGACAATTTATTTGCTTACATATTTTTCACATCCTCCCACCCGGCAATGTGGTTTACACGGTTCTTGGCTTTCTAAACCTTTTCTTTTATGAATAGCACAAAAGTCAACTTCACCCTAGATCTGATCCGTATTCAATGTAATGAGTTCCTAATCCAAAGAGTTTAAATATGTTGCTTTCGAAACCACCCCATTTGATAAGCAATGCTGTGTCCTATCTGTAGTTGAAGAAACGGAGCTATAAGCTGCAATAGAGGTAGAGCTTTGTTGGGACTGAGGCCTTGCCCCTTACTGGTTGGAGGACCTGGGGGGACACCACTTCCCTTATCCAGGTTTCCACCTCTGCATCTGTAAAAGGGCGTTCCTAATGCATCCCAGGATGACTACATGAGTGATTCAGATAATAAACATGAAGTCCCCAGCTCAGACTAGGCAGTCTGCAATCCTGAGTTCCTTTTCCTTGTCCTAAAGAGCCCAGGCACGAAAGCATCAATTTTACATATTGGATTTCCTGGGCCCCCTCTTCTTGTTAGCTGTGCCTTTTTGATGCTGTTTGATCATTCTAATGTTCAACTAATATGCTTTGAGTGCCTACTATGGGCTAGGCAATGTCACTGGGTCTATCCTCCAACTCGGCGTCTCCTGAGAATTGACTGCTTGTGATGGCTGAGGGTTCAGAAATCAGAGAGCTAACCATGCTGTACACAAGGCCAGTGCGAACACCTCTGAGTGAGGACTGCAAGGCCTGCCCTGTCCTGGAGAGTACTTAGCTAAAGTAGTGCCCACTACACTACTAAAGTACTGTCCTTTACACTACTCTGAGCACTGTTTCCAGACTGCTGGGTTCCCACTTGTCACATCCAGTTTACCAGAAGACCCTGGAGACACTTGAAGCCTTGCTCTCTGCACAGATGGTGGGGTCATACCAGGAGTGCTCTTGAATAAAATGGAGGACAGGGACTTACCCTGCAGCATTGCCCTAAGAAGAAGACTTACAAGCAGAAGATGTTGGGGACTGAACTGTCAGCCAAAGAGCGATGAAATCCACTTCTGGGATTGAGCAGACATTTTCCCAGGCTGACTTATACACTAGAGCCCCTCATCACAACAGAGAGGGATGGCCCACCCAATACCCTGGCTTGGGTCCCCTGTGAGTTCATGCTGTCTTCCGCCTTTGTGAGGAGATTGTAGCACACATCTCTCCAAGGTTACATCATCTCCTGAAGGCAAGGGCCTCTAGTGAGTTTTTGCTGGCTAAGTCCTCAGGGCAGGACTTGGTGTCCTTGATATAAAACATCTGTCTTGGGAGGCACAGTTGAGAAAGAATGAAGGATTTTTCTGGGAGCTCAACTGGCTCACTGAGCAAAGGCCAGGAGGCATTTGGTGAAGTAGCAGAAGGCTGTAATATATAAACAAGATGTGAGTGTGCTTCTCAGGAGTGACTGTGTTTCTGTGGAAAGAAACCACAGGCCTCCTTTCTCCTCAGGCATGGGAAGGGAAAAGGACCTTTGTAATCTATGTTTGTTTATTTGTTTGACTCAATGGATAAACAGATATCAATATACCATTCTATTTCTTTATATCTATCTATCTATCTATCTATCTATCTATCTATCTATCTATCTGTCTTGCCCTGGGGTGTAAATGAGTATATATAAATATCAACTTTTTCCCTGTGCAGTATGCTGTTTGTACATCATTCACTCTTTGTATAGATAGTTTTCTCCCATCAAATGCCTCAATGTCCTGAAATCAGTTTATGGGATGTTTTTCCAAAAATGCTGTTAGACTGTCTGTATTTCTATGGAGATGAAGGAGTTATGTAATAGATCCTATTCTCTAACAGAAAAAGGAGGAAGGGTGGGAATAGTATATTCCAGCTAACCTAACTGATAAGCTTGACAGAAACTTAAGGAAACCAGTCAGAGGATAAGAGCTCAGACTGTAAGAGAAAAGGTTACTAAAGAACTTAAATGGCCACTTGTCAGAAATTCAGTCCTGGCCTTACTAGCTTTTTAAGGTCCATGATGTTGGGGCTCACCAGCTGGAGAGGACAAAAGAGGAACAATATGAGGAAACATTTGCAAAGGTTCCCCTACCTCCCTGGACCTCCTGAGATCAGAAAGATAGAAACAATGTGAAGATGCAGCGCATTTTCTCCTGTAAGCTTCTTTCTTCATTCTGTTTTTGATATTGATCCAGGACAATAGGTAGAGAAAGAATCTTTGAAAGGTTAGCTATAAGGCAGGCATGGCTACTTAGGATTTTGAAAAATGTATATGTTGCCTGTATGTGCACAAAAGTGTATGTGTGTTGGCTGCAGGGTTGGGGAGTGTGGTCACTCGAGTTGTTTCAGGACAACCAGATCACATCATAATCATCTTTCAAGACTTGGCTTAATGGAAATCCCTTCTTCCTCTAAGGCCTTTGCCAGTTCCTCTCCCTGACACCCACACAAGATTAAATCTATCTCTTTGGGTACCCACGTCACATATTTGCACAACTTTTATCCCACCTAGAACTCCGACTCTTCCTATAATTGTGGCCAAGGATTGTGTCTGAGTCTTTTTGTAACCAAGCATCTAACATAGTCCTTGATAAATAATAATCAAATTGAATAAATTAATGTCTCTATGCAACTTACTTTCTCCATTTATGTATTCATATGCAAACAAAAAATATTTCATATGTTAGAGATGTAAGGATACATAACCTCTCTGTGAGATACATTTGTGCTTTGAAAATCAGTAGAGTCCAAGACATATACTTTAAGTCAGTGTTTCTCAAGAAGATATTGTGATTTAGTTAGTCTGGGATGGGTGCTGTGCTTTTATTTGTACACTCTCTGGATGACTTAAATATGCTGCTAGAATTATAAACTATTAATTCAAGAGGAGAAAGATTTTTTTGGGAGATTTAAATTTATTGATTTTCCCCTTTTTGGTGATTTTTGTGTCCCCAAAAAATACGTTGACAAAACTCATAAAGATTATTTTCTTGGTTTATTTTTTTTCAGAAGTTTATAGCCTAGATCTATGATTCTAGGCCTAAGTACAAATTAGATCTATGATTTGTAAGTACAAATTAGATCTATGATTCTAGGTATAAGTACAAATTAATTTTTGTGTTTGGTGTGAGGTAAGGGTCCAGGATCATTTACATGGAACAGTGAAATACAATCAGATGCATTCATTTTAAGTATGCAATTCAATAAGTTTTGATAAATTTATGTACCATTTTCACCACCACAATCTAGATATAGAACATTTACATCACCCCCAAAAGTCTTCCTGTTTCACCTTACAGTCAGCTCTTTCACCTTTGACTGTGGGCAGTAGTTGATCTGAGCCCTTTGTCAACCCATTTTCCTGACATCCACACCAGGCCTTTTTTTCTGTCACTATGAGTTAGTTTAGCTTTTCTAGGTGGAATCATACAAACTATGTAGTTTGTGCCTAGCTTCTTTACTTGGTATAATTTTTTTTAGATTCATCTATAGTGTGCCATCTATCAATAACTTGTTTCTTTTCAGGGCTAACTGGTATTCCATTGTGTGGATATAGCATAATTTGTTTATCCATTCATCTATTATTGGTTCTTGGGGGTTGTTTCCAACTTACAGCTATTATGAATTAATTGCTATGAATATTCACAGGCAAGTCTTTGTATAAACAGATATTTTTCTTTCTCTTGGGTAGTACATTTGATTAGATTGTTAAGTCACGTGGCAAGTGTATGTTTAACTATATAAGAAGTAGTCAAGCGGTTTTTCAAAGTAGTAATGACATTTTACATTTTGACCAGCAATTTAGGAGTCCTCCTTGTCAACACTTGGAGTTGTCTGTTTTGTTTGTTTGTTTATTCTTATTTTTAGTCATTCTACTGGGTGTATGGTGGTATGTTATCACGGTTTTAACTTGCGTTAATATGATTTATCATATTGGGCAACTGGTTGTGTGCTCATTGGTCTTTTGTATAATTTCCTTTAAGGAACATCTGTTTACACCCTTTGCTCATTTAAATTGGCTGTGTGTCCTCTTACTAATGATTTTACATGTTATTTATATATTCTGGATACATAACTTTGTCAAATACATGCATTGCAAATATTTTCCCCCAGACTGTGGATTGCCTTTTCATTTTCTTAATAGCATCTTTTGAAGACAAAATTTTTGACTTTTTGAAATCCAGTTTATCATTTTTTCCCTGTTGGTTTGTGCTATGTATGTCCTAAGAAATATTTTGCTTAATCCGAGGATGCTAAGATTTTTGCCTTTGTTTTCTTGTAGATGTTTTATAATTTTAACTTTATTTTCAGATTTTATAATCAATTTTAGATCATTTATGCATATGGTATGAGGTAGGAATTGGAGACATTCCCCCACCTCATTTGATACCCAGTTCTTCCAACACAATTAGTTTAAAATACTCTTTCTTCTCACTGAATTATGTAGGCACATTTTTCAAAAGTCAATTTACCATATATGTGTGTGTTCATTTCTGAATTTGCTATGTTCCATTAATTTTTATGCGTGTTTTTACATGAATGCCACATTATTTTGATTAGCTTTATCATAACGAAGACATTGACATTTATGTAGCTGAGTTACAGAAAGTGACCATAAGCCTCCTTCAGATTGTCCTTTTGTAGCCCATACTAACTCCTCTTCTGTACCCATCCGCTCCTTAACCCCTGAAAACCACTAATCTGTTCTCAATTTCTATAATTTTGTCATTTAAAGAAGGTTGTATAAATGAAATAATAATGTATATAATCTTTAGAGATTGGCTTTTCTCACTTAGCATCATTCTCTAAAGATTTGTCCAGGTTGTGTATATCAATAGGTTGTTCCTTTTATTACTGAGACTCTTCAGTGGTATGAATGTACTACAGTTTGTTTAACCATTTATCCATTGACAAATATCTGGGTTGTTTCCAGTTTTTGGGCAATGGAAATAAAGCTGCTATCAATAGGTTTTTGTGTAAACATAAGTTTTTGTTTCTCTGGGATAAATGTTCAGGAGTACAACTGCTAGATTGCATGTTTAGTTTTTTTTTTTTTTTTTTTTTTTTTTTTTTTATTAATGTAGTATAAAAAAAGAAACATGGGTGTAGTGAAATTGAATTACTTCTAAGAATAGAAAACACACCCCCAGGTGTAAAACAACTAAACAACCAACA